>CAUYRT010016013.1:0-65964 GCA_963574885.1 Lepilemur ruficaudatus | reverse complement strand
TATATATAGAAAAAATTAGCCGGGCATGGTGGCGCATGCCTGTAGTCCCAGCTACTCGGGAGGCTGAGGCAGAAGGATCGCTTGAGCCCAGGAGTTTGAGGTTGCTGTGAGCTAGGCTGATGCTACGGCACTCTAGCCCGGGCAACAAAGTGAGACTCTGTCTCAAAAAAAAAAAAAAAATTAGTTATACACAAGTCCTGAATAAATAATTTTTCCAGACTCCTTAAAGGCGTCACTGGATAGATGGACTGAATGACAATCATGTGTTCTGGTTTAAAATAATTTTATAGGAAAACTTATAGGTGATGCTGTTTATGTACTTTTAGCCTGGCAATATATGTAAAATAAGAATTTTCAAATAGGTTGTTTCACTGTTATTTTTAATATTTAAATTGCTGAGGGAACTTTTTAAAGAGTGATAGGAAAGAAATATTTGATACAAACATTCCATAGACTCACACATATTCTCTAACTTGAGATAAAAGTTGCTGGTCAAAAGCAGCAGGGGGCGCCACCAGGCATGGGTGTGAGACAGAAGACAGGGTAGTGTAGGAGTGTTACAAAAAAAGAGATGAACACATCAATTCAGTTTTGAGATAATCATTAATGCTTTGAGAAGACTAGTATACAATATTCAACATCATTAACACTTTCTTTTGAACTCCAGCTAATGTCCCTTTTAAATGCAAACAAGGATTCCAGGCTGGGGTTCAGGGCAGCAGAAGCAATGAGGTGTCATAGAGTTACCTTAGGTGAAAGGGTCATGGACATTTCTGTCAGGACATAAAGCCAAAATTTGAAATTTCAAATTTGAATCTTCAGCGGATAACAAAATTATTTAAACAACAGAGAAAAAATATGTAAAAGCCTACTGACAATAGTCAATTTCTGAGGAAAGCATTTGTTTTGACAAAAGGAAGTTCATTGTGATGATTGATATTTATGATGTCTGCTATAGGATGAAATGATTTATACTAGGACTGTTTTCAAACCTCAGCAGGATTTTTAAAATTTAAATCCATATCGTTTGTCTTTCTCTTTCTCGGTAGTAAGTATAACAAAATATAAAAGTAACTGATAATTTTGCTAGGGTTTCAAAAAATGTAGTGGTGATAGTTTAAGAGTAAAATAAATTTCTAAGTTAGATATAAATGAGATATAATTTTCAAATTAAATATATATCATACCTCTGTATGTTGAGGAGAGTGAAAATACTAAAAAATAGATGACTCGTAGTAATAATAAAGAGAATAGAGAATGAGGTAACTGAATTGTGCTGATGCAAAATCTCTTTTCCAAATGCTGTTAGGTTCTGAGTTAGTTTCTGGTAAGCAACATGCTGCCCAAGAAATTGAAATTTCAAGAGGTCTAAGTAAACGCACCCCAAATCTTTATTTTTATAAAAATCCTCTGTTTTAAAAAGTTAATCCACACCTGAGCACTTCCCTTGTCTCAGTTTTTATACACAGTAGTTTAAATATGAAATAAAACAAGGATGGCCGGTCACATTGTGCTCCGTTGAGAAATAATGTGGAAGCAGGAGTGTTCCGTGGTCAGGAGCCGCCATTGTCCTCATCTGTAAAATGGGTGTTAGAACAGAGCTTACAGGACACGGTACTCTTACTTAGTCTGCCTGGTACACAGAAGTGTTTGTTGAATTTTGGTTATCATTACTCTTACTATTTTTAAAAACAGACTGCCCCGGTCACCTTTACCTTGATTATTGCAGCAGGAACCTAACTGGGAGCTGAGGACACAGAGAGGGGAAATGTAAATGACTTAGCCTAGGAAGAGGTTGGAAGATGGAGGAAGGTTTCCCTGAGGGGGGTAATGTGGCCAGAGAATTTAATAGTAATTCTTCAGTTAGGGCAAGGGATGCTAGAAACTAGGTAAAAGTATCAATATATGGCATCAGTATGCATTATGGCGAGACAAGTGCAGAGGTGACTACGAAGACAAGTATGAAGCCAGTGAAGAGGGAGGGCAAACAGGGGCCATGTCACAGTGGACAAGAACCTTGAGTGTCATATTAAGAACTTGAGAGTATCTGCTTTCACCTCCTAAAATTTACATTCAGTGCCTTACCACCAGTGCACAGAATGCCCCACAGAACACGATACAAATGGATAGCCTCTCTTAAATTGGCCCTTTTCAAATGATAGTAAAATGCTGTTTCAATCTAAATATATTATAACGATCAGAGCAAGATAAATGAATCCTAGGTAAATCCCAAATTACAGGATTTAGTAGAGTACATAATAAGACGTCTAATTACTTTTCTTTGAATAATTAATGAGAACATCTTGGAAGTTTATAGAAAAGCAATTGAATTTATTCATGTGTAAACCCACAGAATAGATAAGTCAGGTAGCCTTAAATTTCAATTTGAAGAAATTAAGTGTCTGCCTACTTATCAAAAAGAAAAAGACATTCATTCTTTGATATTTTTGCTTTACTTATTGTAAATTCCTAGGTTAAAATTATAGCAAGGGGAATAAGTTTTTCTGTTTTATTAAAGCACACAAAAGACTAAAGGTTTGGATACCTTTCTCATGTCAGTTCTCCTTGGTAATCATACAGCTAAGAAGGAAACTTGGTCTTGGTGGTTTTCAGCTGTGTTCTTCATCACCATCACCAAGTCAGGCTGTCCTGTGCTTAGGTAGCCCACAGTTCAAAGACATTTAAATAAGAATCTACGCAATAGATTACAATTTCTTTTAAGGGGTGGGGGGAGATGTACCACAGCAATTCCCCTTCCTCACAAATTTTCCTCAGTAATGTCTTACATTAAAAAGAACAAAAAGCTGAAATTTCAATTCTCTATGCGTAAAAATCAGATCCAACTATAGATTCAAAAATCATCAGATTTACCTCTTTTTCACGCATTTATGTTTTTTAGAAGATATAAAGCCATAGGCTTCCAACTGAATTTCATTCCACACCAAATAAAAAGACCTAGCAATATATTTCATCTTTTTAATGTAATATTTATTCAATTGCTTTAAGTCATAGAATCAGTGATATTTAGTTTCGGTCTACAATAAGAGATACACTTTTAGCTCTTTAGGAAAAATTATAACCTAGTTTGTTTTGGGATGTGGAGCTACTTAAAGCTCAATGGCTCCCCTTAGTGGTACCTTGTAAGAAATCCACAAAGAAGCAGGCTTTTATGAAAACCTATGGACAGATTTTATGAAAACATCAAGAGAAGAGCTAACTGATATTTATAATTTAAGTAATCTCAATAAGTGAATTAGATTTTTGATTCTAAGGAGAACAACCATTTTATTCATAACCTCACTGCATTTAAAAGGTATTAAACATGTTCTATGGTTTGTAGTTTCACTTGGAAGGTAAATATGCAATATATAACTTACTTAGGAAAAATAATTCAGGATCATTTTCTTCCCTTTTTGTTATTTTTACATGTACATTCTTTTTAGTTCCTATCTGTATTTGGACAAGTTTTAGAAAGACAATCTGAAACTAATTTTCATTTTATAACTGGGTATCTATTCCAAAAGGGCCTTATTAGAAAACTTATCTTAAAAATTAGTAGCTACAGTAACACAAAAATGTATTTGATATCTATTAGGAAAAATTAAAGAATCAAATGAGTAACTATGTGATTTGAATAAATTTTCAGAGTATCTATTTAAGGAAATTGGTCTTCTATTACTCTACAGCTGTGGTTCTTAAATGTGGCTGCACATCAGAATAAACTGGGGATGAGTGAACTTGTTATTAACTACAGAATCTTTGGCCCCTCATGGGAACTACTGAATCATAATTTCCAGGGATAGGACCTAGGAATCTGTATATTTTTAAATCATCTATGTTTGTGAACCTGGTCTGCAGAAGACCCTTGGAAGTGCTTATGTTAAAAACTATATGTGTTTGTGTTAATAGAAAATAATTTCAGAATCTCAAAAATGTCAATTACCTACTCAATTATAAGATACTAGTTTGCAACCAACTCATAAATAATATGTGGCTTTATAGTTATATAGAAATTTTACTCTTTCAAAAATTAGGGCTCAAAAAATAAATACCAGCCACTGACTACACTCCCTCTATGGCTTTTATTACTTAGCAATTTTCTGAAATAGGAAATAAGGTCATGCTTTTTCTCTAAACTAGTCACAGAAATATTCAACCTCTGCCCTGCTCTCGGGTTCTGATACTTGCCCTTCTCCAGTTTTCTGGTCCTCAGGACAAACTCCCAACATGGCAATTGAGTCCTGTACATCTTTCCAGCTTCTCTGGGTAATATCCTATATATAGACTCTGATCAAACCAAGGAAGTCGACTTTCACTGGCCCAGATTCACCACGTCCTTGCATGCCTTCATGCCGTTAACATATTGTTCACTGCCTGACATGCCCTTCTTCCCTCATCAGCCTGGCAAACTCTCAGTCATTCTTTTAGGCTTAGCTCAAGCATCACCCCATCTGGGGAATCTTTTTCAATCTCTATTTGCAGACTTCAATGCTTTCCCACTGTCTCCCAACAGGACCTCATGCATATCTCTATTTTAGCATTAGCCTGTAACTATAATTATTGCCAGTCTCCGTATCTCACTTGTATCCCAGGTTTTATCACATTTTGGGCACAGAGTAAGGGCTTAATTCGGGTGATGAGTTAATAATATTAGCTTTGTCCCATGAGTGACATAGGACAGGCACTGCACCAAGTTCTCTACAAGCATCTCATTTAATCCTTACAAAGTTTAGCAAGCAGTAGTGATTATTCGTATTTTAAATATCAGACAATTAATCCTGAGAAATATCAACAACTCACCAAAGGTCACACAACTAGTTGGTGACAGATGTAGAATTGGAACACAGTGTTTTTCTGCCCCTAACAATAATGTTCTTAAATGTCACACCACTGTGCTTTCCTGCAAGGGCTCAAATTGTACTGGACTGCTAATAGCAATTTCTCCTTGATGGTTTCTACCCAAACACCCTCATAGGTGGAACACTGAGGGAAGAAGAACATTCTATTAATCATTAGAATGCTCCACGACCCAGTTCAGAGACATGTATACATGTGCATGTGCACACATGCACACACACCTCCAGTGAATGGCAAAGCACACACATACATATATATATACGTTAGATTGGTATAACTGGAATGCTTAGTTTGCCAAATTGCAAAAAAAAAAAAAAAGTTGAAAAATAAGTATTAACCACATCAATGAAAAGTCACTAGAATGAAAAAAAAGAAGTCTCCTTTAAAGAGAACCTTACAAAATTATTTCAAATTGCACATGATTTTAATCGACTACAGCCACTCTTCTGCATTTCTATTTTATTTCTTGGACAAGAGCAAAATATATTTATGCAAAAGGGTAGTTAGCGTTTCCAACCACTAACACATGGCCTGTAAAAAATAATATTCCCATTTTTCTATTGTGCAATAACCCTCTGTTGGGCAGCAACAGTGTACAATGTGCTAGCTTCCTGTTACTTTGCTAGAGCCTCCCCTTTCACTCACCACCCCAGACTAGTTACTCCTTGGATAATGAAGCCACAGTACTGAGTCTCAAGCTACTTCCAAAAATGTTTCTGCCTGTCTTAGGAAGTAATCATATCAGTTTGCTAATAAGCAGAAGTTCCACTGCAAGTTGAGTCGTTGTCACAAGTGGCTAAAAAACATATAAATCAATCTGCAACTAAGAAAGAAACAATATATTTCTTATGTGTCCAAATCATTATGGTTGGGATCACAGCTGTAAGATGTTGGACCATCATCAAGAGAACAATGTCAAACACTGGACTTCTGGATGATTTCCATAAAAATAACATTTTGTTTGGGGTCAGTAGTTTTATGGAACTTTGGAATGATTTTTGCTGACTTTTTTTTTTTTGGAGTTAAACTTGAACACCTCCAAAATGCTCCTCAAGATGGAAATATTATGTAATCCAACCTTTGTAGCCATCTCCTTCTGAAAACCAGACACATAACGTGAAAACCAGCATTTCTCTCTTTCAGTTTGTGCAGCTTTACAAAATTTATGTTGAGGAGGGTAAATTTACTCTACGGTTTTTTCTTGTTTAGTTACTGCATTCGAGTCAGCACTTCAAATGTGTAGCCATTAAATACAGCATGAAAAGAAGGCCCTGGATTCCTACTGTAAAAATGTTATCAACCCAGCAATATTCTTTTAGGTGAAAAGAATAACGGAATTGGCAAATCAGTGTACAAGTAGTTCAGCTTAGGCATAATAGTTGACTAATATTTTTTGTTCATCTATATATATCCCAAACAATTTGATATTTGCTTCACCCTGGTTTGAATTCTCATTTTTGTTAACTGTCCTTTTAGAGTCCAAAATTTGGAGGTGTGTTATTTTGAGCCCAAAAAGGCAAGTTTTCATAAAGTAACTGGAAGATTTTGTAAATACAGTCTTATGACAAAGCTAGTTGTGGTATAAAATCATTAATCCAAGGAGACTGTATTGGCCTAGTATACCTATGCAGTATTAATAATACCACTCCCTAGGATTCCGTAACCAGAGCTCAAGAAAATAAAAGCCAAACCACGGAATTCAATATTTGCAGCCTGTTTCAGGACATGAAAATATTTTGGTTCTCTCATGCAAATAATTTCTCCAAAAAATACTCTTGTCCAAAGTGACTTCTTTTCTTTTCTTGTTTTTTTTTTTTTTTTTTTTTTGGAGACAGAGTCTCACTCTCTCACCTGGGCTAGAGTGCTGTGGCATCAGCCTAGTCCACAGCAACCTCAAACTCCTGAGCTCAGGTGATCCTCCTACCTCAGCCTCCCAAGTAGCTGGGACTACAGGCACGTGTCACAATGCCTAGCTAATTTTTTCTATTTCTTAGTAGAGCTGGGGTCTCACTCTTGCTCAGGCTGGTCTCGAACTCCTGATCTCAAGCAGTCTTCCCACCTCAGCCTCCCAGAGTGCTGGATTTCAGGTGTGAGCCACCATGCCTCGCCCGAAGTGACTTATTGTAATCAGACTAATTTCAAATTTTACATGGCTCACTATGCGAGGATACGCATTCAAAATTTGTCCCATATCAGGGAGCAGTTGGTTCCTAGTTTTCATTTACTATGATATTGATTTGACTCTAAGTAATTTCTCATTGGGATATATGTGTTAATGAATGTTACTAAAACCATGCATTCAGAAATTGTTTTAACTATAGATTGTATGTGTATAATGTTTACATGATAATAAAACATCTAGTTAATTCACTATTTAGAAATAAATTAAAATAATCCATCCAATTTTGTTCCAGGCTATCCACTTTGATCAAATTACTCTTTTCCTCTAAAACTCTCAGCAGTTTTTCAATGCCAGCAGAATAAAATTCAGTTCTCCACCCTGGCTCCATGTTGGCTACAATATGCCTTCCCATATCAAAACCCTTAAAGTCATGTTGATTCCACTTTTAAAAACTCCTCATAGCATGAGTCTGAATTAAATCTATGCTTCAAACCCAGCTCAAGGTCAGAGGTCTCCATGGAATCCAGTACACATCTAAAAACTATCTACTTATTTAATTTATAGAGACACAAAATTCCTGCCCTGATAGCTTGTACCATAGGGTCATTGATAAGTTATAGTCACCACCCTTCATATAGAGAAATTGCAATGCAAATTAATTTCAACGTACAAATATTTGTGTCAAAGTACAGTTAGCCTAGTATTCCTCATGAACCATTATTTCCATATTTGTTATATAAATCAATTTTCCTCTATTAGATGGCATGCAAATAACTTGATAGATTATAAATGTGTATTTGCTACTTGGAAATATTTGAATACTAAAATGGTGCCTTAAGTAGGAGCCAGATAAAATGTACATATTAATAAAGTTTTTAAATGGCAAGAAATCTATTTAAAACTTGCTATTAAGTATGTATAATTATCATATAAAATAAATTCCAAACTTTTAAGAATCAAACTATCTAGAGTTCAAGATATCATTTATTAGTTGCTTCATTATATTGTATATATTTCATGTTTACATTGTTTAGAATATAACACAGTATCTCAGACTTAGTATCACAGACATAATAAAGAGTAATTGAATGCATGATTTAAATAGTAGATATTTGGTGTCTATTGTTATGGTATGTAACCTAAGAAAAATTTAAGTCATTTTTTAAAACTTAGAATAACCAAATAGAACATAATTGAATATAATTTTTAAAGGAGTATCCTTTCATTTCAGGAAAAAAAGGAAGGGAGAGGAAAAGAAAAAAACTTAATAAAGAAGAAAGTAAAGAAGCAATACCTGACAGCAAAGGCCTGGAATCCAGCAGAGAAACTCCAGAACAACGAGAAAACAAAGACAAACAGCAGCAGAAGAAGAGAAAAGTCCAAGATAAACAACAGAAATCGGTATCAGTCAGCACTGTACACTAAAGGGTCCCATGAGATTTTTGTAGACTCATGATGCTGCTATCTCAACCAGATGCCCAGGACAGGTGCTCTAGCCATTAGGACCACAAATGGACAACATAGCTATTACTGCTCTGTCTAAACAACATTCCAAATAGTTGCTATATTCTTCATACAAGCATAGTTAACAACAAAAAGCCAAAAGTTCAAAGAAGGGATACTTTCAAATGGTTATCCTATGTGCTTCTGTGCATTTTTAAAAGACAAGAAATTTTGTACATAATTATCACTAGGCTAAAAGATGTAACAACGTAACGATGGCATTTGGAGAAGAAACATCTTTTCCTTATAAAAATACATTTTCAAGCTGTTGTTTTAAGAAGCAAAAGATAATTCTGCAAATTCAAAGATGCAATATCCCTTCAAAACACTAAGAGATCAGAGGAGAGAAACATCATTCAAAGGACAGTGTTGTTTTGTCCAGGAGATCTAGAGAGTGCTCAGAATTAGGGCCTGGCATTTGGAATTGTAGGATTCATCATCACAGAGACAACTGTTTTAAAATTAGTTCCACTGCTCTCATCCCGTGCGTTTGCAAGAAATGTGAGAGTGCATATCAGAATTAAATAATATGTATGGGATTGGAGAGAGGCAAAATGTGGAAGAAGTCATAGAGTTGGAGATTACTTTTGTGCTTTACAAAACTGTGAAGGGTTGTGATCACCTGGAACAGTTCTCCAATCTATGTCAGCACTGTGTGGTTCAGCCTCTGCTACCCCTTGGATTATACAAGTCTGTAAACATGTGCCTGTAACTTACTTCCAAAAAAAAAATCATACTTATTAGAAGAAAATTCTGATTTCATAGAAAAAAAAACATAGAGCAAGGAGAATATAACATGTTTGCAAAGTCATGCATTTTCTTTCTCTTTCAATGAGGGAAAAACAATTTTATTACCTGCTTAATGGTCCACCCAGAACTAAAAGGGATACTACTTTCTAACAAGGTGTATCTAGTAGGGGAGAAAGCCACCACAATAAATATATTTGTTAATAGTTTTTAAAGTTTTGTTCACTTTGTTTTGTTGTTTGTTTTATTGGGGAATTGTCACTCTTAGAGACTCATGAATTAGGAAAGAGAATTCTGCTAAATCAGAGAACCTGTGTCCTATGTAATTTAGAATATATTATATCTCTCAGTGTTCGCTTTTTGAATCCTCCTTTATCTGAGCTGATGGCAACTTACTTCTATTAGGAACTAATTATTCAACTTTCTTATTTTAATCAACAAAATTCTAGACATGGGCTTCCCTAAACAATTTCACTGTATCTCTTTCATTGCTTAGAAATCAGCATCTTTTCTTGTATGTCAGTTCCTTCTGCATCTTCAACATTTAGCCTTTTCTTCTCCATATTTTCTCAGTCTGTGGATCTCTTTGGGGGATTGAAGTCACCCTAGCTGAAGGCCTCACCAGTGTTTCACAGAGGACACAGCCAGCCCAGTGCAGGAGGAGGCATCTCTGAGTGTGCAGCACAAAATCTCATTACACCACATACCCTTCCTGTTGCAGTGGAAGGACACACGGCTGCTCTGCCCACCAGGCTTCCTAGCCCTCTCAAGATCGTTGCTTTCTGAAGAATTGGCAATGAATCTGGCTTCTGGATGCCTGTCTCTGGGCACTTTTTCTCCACCACTTGTCATGCTTATGTGGACTGCTTGGCTTAATTGACTTTCAACTTCTCTTTTCCTCTTCCAAGATATAAAGATTTTAAATGATGTATTCCTGTTTCTTACTCTGGTGTGTCTTTCCTTACCCCCACGTGATAAGTGTTTCAACTACCTAGATCTATTCCCACTGTATAAAATAATTCTATTTTCAACTAAAACATTACTAAGAAGAAACAAACCTTATCCTACAGAATTATTTTAGGTGGAAGTATGTCCCCATGTTTTAGAACTTTCGGAAGATTTCAAACACCAGACACCAAAAACCCTTGTCCTCAGTGTTATCCAGTCAAGTGTAAGTAGCCAAATCATGTTTGCATATCTTTCTACATTTATCTTTGTCTTCATTTTCTCAACAAGCACTTACTGGTAAGGTCTACATGTGCACAGGTAATGCTGGAAAAAAAAAGATTAAATAAACCAGAACACAAGGTGACAAATGACTATCATGTCTTCCCATGTGTTTTGGCTTAAGGTCCCTGTGGTCCTCCAGACAATGGCAGAGGATCTAAATCCTTGATGCAACACTTAAATAAAAGTAGAATTATCACAAGGGAAAAAGAAATGAAAATTAACATTCAGCCAAAATATAAATGAAGACGAAGATAATAGTAATTTTAACTGCAATTCTCTATCCACCTGTAGATCCTTAAGTACTTGGAATCATACGGTATTCAAACAAGCAGTCCTCTCAACTTTGAGCAAAAACTCTTCATCAACTTCTGGTAAAGTTCCTGAAACTTTTTGCTCTGATTCTATCTCTGAGGTCTGGTAAATTGTTGATGGTAACGGTTGAAGGGTAAATTCTGTATACAAAGGCAGAGTCAAGAAAGTGCAGCAACATAAATCTGTTGATACCTGATCTACACTCCTTCCCTGGTCTCCAAATTCTGCTATGTGACTGAGGGGAAGTCTCTTTTTTATCCTCAGAAGATTTAAGTTCTAATCCCAGGTGTGTAACCATTGATAAGTCACTTAATTGATCTGGGTCCCCATTTCTCATGTGCAACAAGAAAGAAAGAGACTGGAAATGATCACTGTAGTCCCAGCAAAGGAATATCTGATACTTCTTTTACTTTAGGGTTTGTCCCTAATGAGTCCTCATTAGTGACAATGTCCTTTGGAAATTATCCCAACCCTTTTTCCCAAAAGTGAAAATACATAGGCTCTCAGAGGAGAAAGATTTAATTCTGCTGCTCTGATGTTATTGAATTAAAAGCTGTTCATGTTAGTAGTTATTAAAATATTGAGATGAATAACATTGGGAAGAAAAAAGAATATATAAATATAGCTAATGCCAAGAACAGAGGCTGATCTCCACAAAAGGAGAAATTAATGAAAGTGTGAAGCACACTGTGGTTAGTTAGACAGCTTATGTTAATGTCCCAATTCTGCTACTAACTGGTTGTAACTTGTGTGACCTTGGGCAAATTGTGTGGTCTCTCAGAGCCTACATCCTTCCTCTGCAAAACAGCAGTAGGAATACCTCTCTTGCAAGGTTGTTATTAGGATGAAAATGTTCATAATTCAACATGACAATAACTATATTCTGTTTATAAATAAGTATTAATAAAAATTATGACTAATTCCACAAGTCACACATATAAACCAATTTTATTTCTTGATTAATGATAATGTGATAGTATCCATATAAGTGTACATGTGTAATAATTTCAAAGAATAAATTAGATGTGAGAATCATGGACAAGAAATGAATCATAATGACTTAGTACCTAAAATGTAAATACCAATTTTGTCTGGGATCCTCTTAAAATTAATAAGTTACTTATTCTTAAAAGTGTATATTTTATAAATAGGCATAAACAAAGACACTACATATTTTCCATGGATATATTTTAATAGCAGAGGAACTAACTGGATTCTTTCTCAATACAACTGCAACTATTTCTGGGCAAATTCTGGAGAAAAGCCTTCTTTTTATGGCTGATCTATTACAAACAGGATGTAACTTCATGTAACACAAAGAGAATTTGTCTGGAATCCATGCTCCACTGAAAGAATAAGATTAAACAAAGCTGGTGGTTGGATCAATTGAGACTTTCCCCAATTCAAGCAATAACTCCTTCACTAACTTAGGAGATTATTATTATTATATTTCAAGATTTCTTAGATAAAGAAAAACAAAGCAAAACAAATGGCTGTACCTCCTTGACGGTAGTCACTTACCCTTTGACTATGATATATAATTATCCCAAAAGCCCTCGAAGGGAGTTATTGATATTCTTCTTTTATGAAAGGGGAAACTGAGGCACAGAGAAGTGCCTCAGTCACACAACCAGCAACCAGTGAGCCTGGAAGTCACACCCAGCTCTGGCTGACTCCAAAGTTCATGTTCCTTCTTCTTCATCATATCTCTCAAAGTCATATTTATTATGAGCTCCAAGGTTGCCCATGTCATGCAATACTGATATGTTTTCACATGATCTGAAATAGTACTTTATGAAAAAGCTGGAGAAGTCAAATCACAGAGGCCTCAACCCAGGATAAGATTTAACTTTGAATCTGAACTCAAAATGTGATTCTGTGTGTGTGTGTGTGTGTGTGTGTGTGTGTGTGTGTGAGAGAGAGAGAGAGAGAGAGAGAGAGAGAGAGAGGGAGTTGTGGGAAGCCTGTGGGCTGGCTGGTGGGGCAGTGGATGCAGGGAGGCAAGTGTATTGGGAGGCAAGAAGAATAAAATGAGAAGGGAGAATTACATGCTATGGGAGAAAGACCACACAGTTCATACAGAATGGGAATAGCAGGTCTGGCTCCTTGGGAAGTCCTGGATTGCTATAGCCCTTTATGACTGTGGAGTAGCTGTCAATTCAGTTCTTTTCTAGTATTAGCAGGGTATTTACCAGCACAATCATCTCGCCCATGAGTCCTTGTTCAGACTGCAATGATCCAGGAAGAAACATCAACAGATCTTCTTCGCTGCTGGAACTGCCAAACAACTTCCTTCAGATGACGTCTCACTTTCTCCCCAGCTACTTTCAGACATTCAATTATGAGGATTTTAATTGTCACACACTATTTTTTGCCCATCCTGTCTCTCAAGTGATTCTGAGGCTAGCATGTCCATCACATAAACAGGTGCAAAAAAAAAAGAAGGAAGAAAAAAGAAAGGAAGAAGGGAAGGGGGAAAGGAAGGGAAGAGAAACAGAGGGAGAGAGACAGGGAGAGAATTGGGAAAGGAGGGAGGGAGAGAAGGAGAGAGCCAGAGAGCCAGAAAACAGTAATCACTTTTATTCATAATCATTAAAATACAGTCATAACACAACTTCAATGAGTAGAAATATTTCATTAACTGGAAAATTGGCAACATCATAATTTCAGGAGACAGCATTACATGACTGCAAAATAATGAGACATGTAAGCAGAATGTAAAATATCTTACACTTCTGTATCTGTAGTTTTGTGCAATGAAAATTGTTGCTCAAAATGATGTTGAGACTATCCAAGATATTGAATCATCTACTAAAGATTAAGTTTTATTTTTAAAAGCAGAGAACTGGAAAATACATATTAGAAAAGTTTTTAAACAAAGTTGAATACTTACCCAAATTTTCTGGATTGAGTTTTAATTGATGTATTAGCTTTTGCACTATTAACTCAGTTACTATTTTATCTATCCCTAATTCCCATCGCAAATGGATTTCAAGCAAAGCTAGATTATTTCAACCAATTTAACTACTCCTTACAAAATTTAAAGTGGCATCTACCTTTATAATAAAATCTAAAATAATCCAATGCATTGCAAGTGCTTTGAAATTGAAAAGCACAATAAAAATATAAGCTATTATTGTTGCCAGGAAGTTGCTAGCTTCAGCAACAGATTGACTTTCCTTTCCCCATTTCTCATGCTGCAGCCCTCACTGGAGATTTTAGAATTAGAATAAATTATCCATATTCTTCCCAAAAAGGAGTCAATGGAGGTACTAATACCTAAGGCAACCACAGCCTTTTTTTCTAGTGCATTTTTTTTGTAGCTGCTTGCAATGGAGCTACAATAAGGTGGGATTAGACTCACAACTTACTTCACCTTGTAAATTTTGTGGTACCCAAACACAATAAAATAAGCTACCACTAAATGTTGAATCTTGAACTGGAGACATTTGTGAATCAGTTAATGCTACCATATGTGGTCTCCCCAGACCATGCACACTCCAGGTTGGACCCAATTTCCCAAGAGGCAGGAAATTCTGCAACAACTCAGTCAACTATCTGGTCACAATGATCTCAAGGTTTGGAAAAAAAGAAAAACATTCTGATCCCCAAAGAAAGAATGCGATCCTTACTTTCAACCTTACAGCTACTCAGTGGCAACCATGCACTGCCTGTCCCCCAGAATGCCATGCTGTGGGGTACTGGGCTGTCCTTGGCAGCAGTCAATCCATTTTGGCCTTTGACCTTTTTTCTACTTTGGTTCTATACTTTGCTTCCTTATGTTTTTTGATTGACTAGTTTGAAAAGGGAAAAAAACTCTACCTAATGATTTAAAAATTAATTAGGAATAAACTGGGAAAGAAATAGTTCAGTACATTCCTTTATTCTTAATATAGAACTAAGGAAAGCATATTTCTTAAAGCAGTAGTTTAATAAAACAAAAAAAAGAAAAACAAAAATAAAAACACTTGGTATTAACATCCAAGGGATTTTCTTCATGTGGCAATTATTTAGAAGGTCCTATTTATCTCTAAGTTTGCCTCTACTGATCTTTCTCCGTAGTAAAAAATGGTTATGACTCACTTTAGGAGCACACCAAATGCTACAGGAAAATAGATTTTAGTTTTATCCAAACCAGCAGTGAGAATAATTTACGATTCCAAAAAAGACATAGACATGCAGAGTCAATTTAGGAAAGTGAGTCAGTTTCATGCAAATAATTTCTAGCTTTCTTGATTGGCAGTCTCCCTTTTAAATGTTGAAGTTTTCGGGTGGGGGAGAAGGATGAATTATTGTGGTAAACCAATATTTCCACTTGTTGACGATGGACTATTTAAAGGCTTGTTTAAGATACACATGTGAAAGGGTCAAGAGAATAGAGCTTAATTTGAGTATCCAGATGATCCAGTCAAATCCAAAATGGTATTATTTATAGAAAAGAAGAGATCATTAAAACATGCTGTTCTAGGATCTCTAGATTTTTCAAATTTATTATGAAAATTATCTTTTCCACAGTCATCTAAATAAATTGTTTGCTCATAGACAGCCCTGCAGGCCTAAGTAATTGAAATTCAAGGACTGTGTCAGTTTCCTGGTCCCCACCATTTTCACCCCCCAAAGAAACTTATCAATTAGATAATAGATAAATTAAGACTACATTTACCAACAAAGAATAATATAAATTTAATAAGCTTAAAGAGAACTTACTATATAATAAATCACTGGTTTCAGGTTTAGTGTAGTCACTTTGGGACAGGAAATAAAAACAAGTCCATGGTTTGCCCTTCCCATCCATTAATGAGGCGTCATTTGAGTAAACAAATTATCTATCTGTAGATTCTTCTGTGCTTAATGTATATTGCTAATGAGCAACAGTGCTTTGAGGCACCAGCACAGCTATCAGATTAGAGTTCAGTATCTTCGTATGTATAGGCTGTATAACATTCTCCTAAAATTTCAGGTTTCTAGGTGAAGGTTAAAGTGTTATTTTGTAATAAGTGATATACTAAGCCCAGCATCCACAGTCAGTATTGACGTTTTCCTTTCTGTGAAAATGACATGAGAATATATTATTGCTTTTATAGTTGTATAACTTTGTAAGGTTTTGATACCAAGAAAACCCCAGAAAATGTGAAAATACAGATGGTTATCTAAGTATAACTTTTCAGAGATCAAGAATGAATTAATTATCAATTTGAAAGAGAACTTCTTTATATGCAACTGCAATCATGACCGAACTACTGAACTGACTAGTAAAATTACAGTCTAACTCTGCTACTCAAGCAGTGTTTCAAATGACTAAAATTAAATAAGTGAAACCATTGAGTAGCATTTCAACTGGAGAAGTAGCCAGTTACAATGGCTGGCCACATGCAACGTGCTTACAAGGAGTCTCTTCAAGAGGTATAAGATTATTTCAGAACCTCAAAGAAAAAGCAGCAGATGGTCCTGCTTTTCCTTGTGTCACTGGCAATATTATATAAGACTCAAATATTAAGCTAAAAGTGAATTGAGAAGAATACTTCAGAAGACAAATTCATCCCCAAAGCACCTCTTAAAGTATGGAAAGAAAGATAATGCTAAAGTGGAAGGAAAAAATTAAAGGTGGAATTTCCTACACGTTCTAATTTGCAAGATGGAGCTTCCGTGTGAATGCAAAGTACTATATCATGGTTCTAAAGACGCCCCACTAATTCTAACTGAAAACCGTCCTCAGTGCTTCCCTAGCCTTTACTAGATATTTCTTCCTGCCCCTGCACTCCCACACACTGGATTTCCCAATAGAAAGGCTAAGCACACTCTGATGAACTCAACAAAGCAAGGATAAGGAAAAACAATGTTTAGGGGGGAAAAAATTCTGTTTTCAAAACAATTTTTGAAACAAATGCTATTCAATATTACCAAAATGGCATTAAAGTGGTCATAATGGGGGAAATGACAACTTGGCTGAACTTTCTTATACTGGTTTCACAGTTTAATATGGTTTTATTTTGCAACACATAACGAGATAACAATCTTTTAACAACCTTGGTCCAGCCCTACTACAAAAACACAACCACCTACTGCCTCTTTTCTCTCCCGCTAGCCCGGTCAGTCCCAAGCCTTGTTTAAGAAGCACCAATACTTCTATCAAATTACAACAAACTGTTCTCTGTCCTGGATGCCTTGAGAGATTTTCCAGCTATTCATTCCTGTTTCACCTTTGACAGGAGCCAGATTTGTAAGCAAAGGTGCCAAGGCCCTATCGCTTATTCTGCTTTGTGTTTCTTTCATTTCCTGTGCAGGGTAACCGCTCCAAAAGCTCAACTATTTCTCACAGTGTAAACCATGTAAAACCTTACAGGATTAAAAAAAGAAAATTAAAAAAAAAAAACAGAGTTCTCATAATGAAAGGAAATGAAAGGAATAATAGAGAACACACTGGAGGAAACCAGCCACACCCATTCTTCCTAGTGCTGTGGAGTTTAACCCACACCCAAAGTAAACTGTCTTCACTTCGAGAAGCTGCCTCTGTAAATAAACTGACCAATGTATCTTTAAGACATAAACGTCTTGGACTGCCATGATAAACATTGCGAAATAAATACAAAATAACATCTGGAGGCAAAGTTTTGCATGGAGTGGGGTGAGAGTGAGTGCTAACTTTCCTTAGTACCGTTAATAAAGTATGAATTTCACTTTTTTAGTTTGGGAAATGCTTTCCGTTATTAGCCAAACACAAACAAAAGACTTACTAATTTTACTTAAAATCCCAAAGAATGTAATACTATCTGTACATAATGTGTTTTCATAAGCTGGGGTAATCTTCTCGGTGATATTTTAATTCCCTAATTCTACTATTTGAAACTAGCACTCAGTTACTAAGCAGTTCATTTAGCTATGAAAATGGTTTGTATTTAAGTCTAATTATTATTGTACTGGTAGGCAAGAAAACTTTTCTTTTTCCTTGGGAAGTCAAAATCTACAATGTAATGTACCAGAAAAAGAAAACACTTGCATTGTAAGAGAATATGATAATGGTTATGATACTTAACCATTATTTCTCATTGCAATGAGAAGCAGAAAGACCATGTTTTGTGTGCTTCCTACATGAGTACAGCTAGTGTGTATTTATCTCATTCCATTAACATTTGTAGTGGGTCTACAGCAACGTGGCTGGGCTCTCTTCCTGTGAAAAATAAGTACATGGAATGCTTGAGTCATTCCTAATAAATTTAAAAATTATGTAGATACTTGCCCTAGGAATCACTTCATTTGTTTTAAGTAATGCTTTGATAAGATTTTTCTAGGCTACATAGTAAGTATTGAAGTCCAATGTCAAAGAAATGAAAGAAGTAGAAATACATGTAACTTGTGAGTAAATTGTAATATCTTCTAAGAAATCATTATGCCTACTTTATAATAATTTATTCCAAATAATTATTTCTTATTTCTGTTCCTAGTGTATAAATCTTGATTTTTTTAAAAAAATGAAACAAACTTATTAACTATCAGTGGAATAGTTTCCCATTTAGTCAAATAAATATATAAGGATATCTAGTCTCATAAAAGTGTTTTCAAAAAGTGTGCTTATCTCTCTTTTCATAGAGAGTGGAGTTTGGCAGAAGAAAACTGCTGGGCTATGTCTGAGATAGTTTCATCTGCTCGTAGTCTGCTCCTGATGACACACATTTATTGTATCTCTCACATGGTCCAAACTATACCAGCAAAATGAGGGACTCAGTTTTCCTTTAAAAGAAACTCTCTTTTGCAAATAACAGGCATTTTATTAAATATACTTTTTTTTCTTGTTTTGGTTAACTAAAATACCAGTTGTAGGCAGGCTGCATAAAGGATATTCTGCATTCCAATCTCTCTTTCATCAGATATTCCAAAGGTTGGAAGTAAGGCCAAATTTATTCCAGCTACAAGTTGTAATAAATTTAAAAGAATCATACTCAGTTTCCATGATTAATCATTCCCTCTCTTTCAACAAAAGAAAATTCAACAAATACAAATAAATAAAAATCTCTCTATTTTAAGCTTTGGAAATAGGAAGGCTTGCATTTAAACCTCTCTACTGCTGGCTGTGCAGTCTTGGAAAAATAACTTATTTCTTTGATTCTCAGTAACTTGATATATATTAATAAAATTTTTAATATATTATTACAGACCATATAGAGTTGTGAGGATTAATGGAAACAAAGTGTGTGGCATGCCAAGCACATGATAGCTGTTCATTAAATTGTTGCTTGTTAGATTTTCTATGTGCTTTGTTTAGAATGGAATTTCCAAGTTACTCTTAAATATAAGTGTATAAACACACATATATACACACAATATATATCCATACACACACATATATATACCAATGTATTTCCTTCAATAATTAATCTTCCTAAGATATTCAATTTAATCAATGAGTACTTACAATATACCTACTATTTTCCAGGCAATATGCTTGATACTGCTGATGCAATCTATAAGACAAAATGCTTACCTTTGAATCTTCTTAGCAGAAGAAACACATAAAATACCCAAATGCTATGAATGTACTTTTACCTAAGTATATGCCTGGTGGTTGGAGATCAAGAGGAATGAACCCCTAACTCAGCCTTGGATGCAGGAGCAGGAGAAGTTTATGTCCAGTAACCTGAGCTAATTCCTCAAGTATGAGTAGTTCTTTGCCAATGAAACAGGTTAGGAAAAGAATGCTAGGTTGGGTATCATGGGCCATGAGAAAAGCCTGATAAAAGAGCATACGCAGGTTGGAGAACTGCAAGTAGTTTTTGTGTCTTCTGGAAAGAGATTGGGGAGGTATGTGGGCAGGGAACAGATGACAAATGACCTTATATGTTACGGGAAAGAATCTGGACTTTATCCTGAAAATAGTGATGAGTCTGTTAAGGGTTTTATGAAGAACAATGAAATGATCCTATTTGCCATACCAAGTTGCCTTTGGTGGCAATGAAAGGATGGATTTTTAAGAAGGAAGACTCAGGTGGGTACCAGTTTTAAGTATAGGAGTATAAAATTATATTAGTCAACTCCAAAATGAATAGAGCCTGAATTAATGCAGGGAAAGATGAAGGAGGAGAGGGGATATGTACCAGAGATCATTTGAAGGAACTAGCCGTGAAACATGGCTACCAATAGAAGGAAGCAGGTGAGTAGTGGGTCCCATGTCTCCCCTGGGTATGTCTCCAGAGAACAGTGTTACTAACTGGAGAATCGACCACAGCCAAGAGTGAGATTGCTTGTTTGTTTTGTTGAGACAGAGGTTTGTGAGAGACATTCAATGGAGATGAACTCATAAGAGTCTGAAATATAGTTCTGTCACTGATTAAACTATATAAAAGGTGAAGATATTGATTTAGAAGTAATCATCTAATAAATAAATCAGAAGGCCTGGGTGAGTGAGCCTAAGGAGAATACAGTGAAAGAAAAGAAAAAAGATTGAACACAATTAGCAATATTTAAAGAGTGAATAGAGGAAAAGGAAATTGAGAAAGATGGACCAAAAGGTAAACAGGTCAAAAATAAAGAAAGCAAGGATACAGAAACACTGGGAGGGTGATTATATCAAACATCACAACAAAATCAATCAGTCTAAAGACTGGCAGGTGTCCCCTGGATTTGCCAATATGGCGATGTTTCAGAACTTGTTTCAACAAAGTTGTGGACAGAATCCAGGTCTCGTTGTGTTGAGGAAAGAATGGGAGGTAGGAAACTGCAGATGCTGAGTGTAGGAAACTCAATAAAGAAGCTCTTATGTTAGTAGATAAGAAAATAACCTCAGGTAGGGTCTATATACAGTCAAGGTATGATTTACTTGGGTCTGCTTTATGAAGAAAGAAACTAGACTAGAGCATGTTAACCTGCTGAAGTAAAGAAGAAAAAGGAATGAATTTGATAGCTTAACAAACAGCAGAATCATGCTAACCCTGTGATAAAACTACAAGTGCAACCGTAAATATTAAGCATGATGGACAAATGTCAATTTTGATAGTATTTCCATTCTGACCTGTTTCCTTCAACACGTCTTTCCAGCTTTCTCTCTAGATTGCCCATATCACTTCACATTCTCAGCAAGACAATTTTGCCTTCTCTTTTATTTATCTGTCTTCTTTTCTATATAAATGTATTTTGTAATGTTACTTCATCTTAACTAGGTTTTTTTTTCATCTAAAATCAGCTTATGTTACTGCCCTCCTTAACACCTAGGTCAAGTTTGTCAACTTTAAGGCAATATTGCTTACTCAACTCATTGCCCAAAACTTGTATATACGACATGAATTTCTACTTTTATGGTAACTTTGTAAATGAATTACAAAGAAAATAAAAATAAGTGTAGTCATATTTTTAAAATATAAAATGATATAAAATATGAGATATGATATTATTGATATCAATTTAAGGATGCCTTATCTCCTCCTCAATCAAGTTGTAAGCCAGTATTGGAATCATGGATACAAATCATTGACAAGAAAAAGAAAACTGTTCAAGTTAACATCCCTACTTAGTAGAAAAAAATTTACGATTAAAAATTTAAACCCGTTCATTACATTTTATATAATTAAAGTATACAAATTTTTTTGCTCCATATTTGCTTTCATTTTTTCCACTACATGCAGCAGCAGTCTACTATGTGCAATCCTGTTACATTCTGTAACAGTTTATAACTGTCTTTCACACACTGATACACTTTCAGCTATTCAATTAAAAATGAGATGTTTTATCAATGTATTTACTTGCTGATATAAAGCATCTTGTGCTAGCTAGCATATTCAGCAAAAAGAGGGCTAAATTGTCTCCATTAACTTGTTATTTAATCTTTAAAAATAGAAACCTAATGCAATATTTATAGTAGGGATCCAATGATAAACATAGCATCCTGTAATAGTTTTCTGACCTGTGGAAACTCAGACCAGTAAAAACCACACATCTTCATAGCTCCTCCTAAGTCAATAAAAGAGAAATGCTTGGTTCTAACTTAGATTTTAAATCATAAAGTCAGTTAAACAAGACCAGAATTAAACAAGATCAAGCAATTTTCTTACATCTATTGTATATTTTTTTGAAAAAAAATATCAATTGTGTTTTAGCACTCCTCAAAAATTGCTCATTTTTAAAAACTACTTTATTTTCAAAACATATTTTCTTTTGCCTAAATAATAGGGCTTTCCTGGAGGAAGAAACATAGATTTTAAAGACTACACTAAAGTTGTGTATTAATATCTGGCAAAATTTTAAAAATAATATTAAACTATTGATAAGAGGCTAGAAGGCCAGATTTTACCATTGGGAAAAACTGTACAGGACATGTGGAATCACCACAGCTCCCAAACATTAGGCTCTGCCTTACTAATCTCATTTTCCTGTTGTGGTTTTTCTTTTCTTTTTTTCTTTTTTTGGTTTTCTAGAGTTGTTAAAGTAATAAATCAGGGAAATTTCATAGAATGTGTCTTGACTTTAACAAAGGATTTGACAGAGCTTTTCTGGATATATTTATGAATGAGATTTACAGAAGCAACTATAATTAGATGGCTCCATATCTGATTGAATAACCCTATGGAAGGAGTATTGATAAAATTATCAGTGTCAACCTGCAAGTCCTATAATGGTATAACAAAGTCTTCATCCTGCATCCTGTCTTATTAGCTTCATCTCAATAGCTTAGATGAAGCTAAAGAAAGCATGCTTGCCTAAATTTGAAGAAAAAGAACAGGACAATGCTGAGAAAAATAACCTATACTTTGGAGGATAAAATCAAAATTGTAAAATAGCAAACAGGCTGAAATGATAGACTTGGGCCAAAATAATAAAATCAATAAGAAAAGAATGCATAGGCCTACATTAAAGTATTACTATAACAAACTACACAGGAACAAGGGAATTAATAGCAGCTAGCATGGAAAAAGTCAACCCTGAGAGGTTTTATTTGACCACAGCTTTTATTTGACCACTAGACACAAAGAAGCTGATATGGTGCCCACAGTTGCTGTGGTGCTGCACAGCATGATATGGTGCTGTGGACAGCTTGCCATCTCCAGGGCTGCTGCTATTTCTACTTCAAAGTCAGGTCCTGGGAACTAGCTAAGCTGACTGCCTGCATACGGGGACTAGAATTTCTTCAGAGGCACCATAACAAAATCTTCATACCGGTCAGTTTGGAATCTTGAAAAGTGACCATTTATTCATGTCCTCTACCACAACCTGCTCAAGTTCCCCCCTGAGCTCTATCAGGATATGTGAGACCAAGGAATTCTAGCACATGAGGCGGGACTTTCACAGTCCCATCCCTGTTTTTAGGAGAATTATTCAAATTTCAGCTAAATCGAGGAAATAGTTCAATTTAGAATAGTTATATGTTCAATTCTAGATATAGGGTTGGGAGAGAGATGGAAATGAGAAGTGGATAAATGAGACTTGGGATAGCAC
Organism: Lepilemur ruficaudatus; assembly: GCA_963574885.1. NCBI lineage: Eukaryota > Metazoa > Chordata > Mammalia > Primates > Lepilemuridae > Lepilemur > Lepilemur ruficaudatus. The sequence continues at coordinate 42,773 of CAUYRT010016013.1, read as the reverse complement.
AGAATAAATAGGAAAAGGATAGATTTTTAGGGAGTGATGAAGGATGAGAGGGATGTACATGCAGGAAAAGAAGATGAGAGGGATGTACACGCAGGAAAAAGCCAGAAGAATGGATTTCATGTCACTGTTTTTAAACTAGAACTTCTCCTTGAAGGCCAGGACATCCAGCAAAATCATTCTTTACACTGGGCACCATTGCCATTTTCTCATTTTCTCTTCACTCCCCACACAATTGCCAAAGACTCGAGCAGATCAATCACATGGTCACCTTTTCAGCCCAATTTCTTATTCGTCTTGGACAACTGCCTCTTTTGTGTAGGCAACATATTCACCACTCTGTCCTTACTGTCTATATACCTCTATATGGACACCCTAGACCATGTCGTATCTGGATTTCATCCAGCTCTCGGTGTATAATTTCTGCATTATGACATTCTGTTCACAATCTCATCAGTTTTCTGCTTCCTCAAATTTTTGGTGCACTAACAATATTTTTCAATCTCATTAATCTCATTGGTCTTTCAATTTATTTTAATCTCTCATCCTCTGCCTGGCTTTATTAAATTATTCAGCTGAGCTTCATTTCCCTCATTTGTAAGTGGGAGTAGCAATACCCACCTCACATATTTGAGGTGAGGATTAGAGATAAATTATGTACAACATAGCACTGCTCCTTGCTAAGAGTAGACTTATACTTGCTGAAGTGATCATTATTGACCTTTTTTTTCCCTTTTCTTTTCTTTTTTTTTTTTTTTTGAGACAAAGGCTCACTCTGTTTCCTGAGTTAGAATGCCATGGTGTCAGCCTAGCTCACAGCAACCTCTAAATTCCTGGGCTCAAGCAATTCTCCTTCCTCAGCCTCCCGAGTAACTGGGACTACAGGCGTGCACCACCACGCCCAGCTAGATTTTTCTGTATTTTCAGTTGTCCGTCTAATTTCTTTCTATTTTTAGTAGGGACAGGGTCTCGTTCTTGCTCAGGTTGGTCTGAAACTCCTGACCTCAAGTGATCCTCCCGCCTCAGCATTCCAGATTACTAGGATTACAGGCGTGAGCCATTATCAACCTTAGTCCACATAAAATTCATGATATGTTACTTATCTCTCCTGCCAATATCATTAGTTCCTTTGTCCTTCTTCTGAACCCAATTAGCAAAACTCAACCCCTGGATCAACCAGTCACTCCCTTTCCAGTCACATATCTGGCTGCCAAGCACTGCTGAAAACAAATGCCACAACCGCATGGATGGATGCCACTACAAATTCATGGTCTCCCACATCAGTTGAGCTATTAACACTACACAGTAAAACTTCTAGTCCACTTCCTTTCTCATTCCCCACAATAATATTTTCAAACTTTCACCAGTCTGATTTTTGCCATCACTCTCAGCAAATGAACTCTACTTTAGAGAGAAAATACGGATCATCTTACAAAGACGTTCTCCACTTCCTGTCTCTCCCTACAACACAAACAAGTGTAAATACAGCCTTACCTCTTCCCTTTCTATTTTAGCTAAATGATTCTATATTTCAAATGTTAGTCCTTCCATCTGTTCTTTGAATCACATCTCTCCATTTCTTTGAGAACCTTACTTATTTTGAGTGTATTTCCTCTCTTCTGGTATTTCAACTTCTCTTTTCCTTTTGGCACCTCCTCCTTTGTCTCTCCGTCTCCTTCTGATGATCACCTTAGTTTTCCTTTCAACTTAGGAAATGTTTCTCCAAAGAGCAATATGTACTTACCTCCATGTCCCCATTTCCTAGGACTGTCTCAACCACTCTCTCTGGGTGTCTCTACTTCTATTACAGTAAATTCGATCTTGCAAATGTCTCTGTAGTTGCTCAAAACAATGAACGTGTTTCCGTCTCTCCCTCACATGACCTCTCTACTACTCATGATGTTGTTTATCGTCTTCTTGGAATTCTTTTCTCATATGATCTCTATGGCATCACTTACTCTTGATTTCCTTCCTTTATCTCCCATATAGAAAATCTCATTCGTTTACAGGATTTTAGCTATCATTTAACATTAATTATCCAACATCTAAATTTCCAACCATGCCCCTCTCCAGATCCTTGTAGCTAATGGATGATTCAAGAAAACAAATAAATGAAACTTCCTAACTTGAATGTCCTATCACATTTCAAACTCATTACATCCCAAATTGAATTCACCATCTCCCGCCTACCTTTAAATGTTCTCATCTCCTGCTTTTCCTATCTTGGGAAACTATACCACCTCCCATCCATTTTCTCAAACCAGAGACTTCACTCAATCCATTGATTGAGTCCTGTCTATGTTTTTCCCTTAATAGTCCTCAAATCCATTCTTTTGTTGTTATTATTATTCTATGATTACTGATGCATGCTTGGCTTTCTGTGTAGTTTTCTACAAAAGTTTCCTCGCCGTATCTGCCAAAATTTGTTGGAGCCATACTCATCATCCACACTGCTGCCAGGTATCCACCCAACCAAAAGTTTTCTCCAATGTTTCCCATTATTTTAAACTTTAAACAAAATTAGTAACAACTGTAATTCATTAAGTACTTATCAAGCATCAGTAACTTTTCATATATCATTTAAATTAATCCTAAAAATAATCCTTGAAATAGTAACCAAATGGAAAGAGAGTAATTAAGATAACCAAGATTAAACAATGAATAGAAGGGGCAAAGCCAGAATCCGACCAAGAGACTTTCTAACTGGAAAAAGTAATGCTCATAATGACTGTTATAAAACTGAGCCAAAGATGGCCTCTGTGTCTTGGTCCCTAGGTTGTTTATTTCATCACTGCAAGCTGAAACCCATTAGATCAAAATCCCACCAACACCAAACTCAAATTTTCATACATGTGATTATTTTTAAATAGTCCACACAACCAGATTTTTAGCCATTTAGAGACTGCCTGCTTTGCATGCCCTGTGAAACTTCACCCTACAACTGCTGATCATTAATAAGACAGGGCTTGTGGTAACAAGACCCCAACATACCATGGCAATTTTAAATAGAGTAGACAGAGAAGACTTCAGGGAGGTGACACTTGAGTGAGTTTGGAATTTTACTCTGGGATAAATGAGAAGTCATTGGAGGATTTGAGAAGTTCCGTAATCTGGCTACCTACGTCAACAGAATCACTATAGCTTCCAGGTTACGACATTAGGGGACAAAGAACAAAGAAGGCAGCTGAGAAAAAATGGTGTTGTCAGTAGGGTAGCAGCAGAAGAACTGGTGATAGAAGATCCGATTCTGGAACTATTTTGAGGATAGAGATACCAGATTTGCTCATAAGTTATAATTGGGATGTGAAAGAAACAGAGAAATTAGGAATGACTCCAATATTTTTTGGTCTGAACAACTAGAAGAATGGAGTGTCCATTAACTGTAACTAAGAAGGCTTCGACACAAAAAACGATGGTGATCTAGCACCTCTTGTAATCCTGGATAGAGCTGGAGCCTATTCTACTATGTGAAGTATCACAAGAATGGAGAAACAAGTACCACATGTACTCACCATCAAATAGGTATTAATTGATCAACACTTATGTGCATATGTAGTAGTAACATTCATCGGCTGCCAGACAGGTGGGAGGGGGAAGAGGGAATGGGTACATTCACACCTAATGGATGCGGTGCACACCATTCGGGCAATGGACATGCTTATAGCTCTGACTTGGGCAGGGCAAAGGCAATATATGTAACCAAGACATTTGCACCCCCGTAATATGATGAAAAAAAAAAGAAAGGCTTTGAATGAGACCTTAGAGTTTATTCTTTCTCTCCAAGCTTAAACTTTCTCCCCAATGAACAGAAATTGATAGTGTATATAAAAGCTTTGAAAAAATATCTTGATCCCTGGAGAAAAAAATAATTTGAACAAAGCAATCCCATTTCAAATTGTACAATGAAATACAGTAATGACAAGTTGGATGGGATCAGTGTGTTCTAGATACTTTGATATTCCATATGGTCTAAAGAATAGTACAATCCAAACTGCATCCATAATAAATGAGTCACAAACAGAGACTGTTTAAGACTTGCAAAAACACAATATAAATACCAGAGTGGATTTTAAGATTTATTTTTGAAAAATCTATTTTTCTTTAGTTTTGTTTTATGATCCTCCTTCTTTCCCTCTTTCTCTCTGTCCCACCTTCTTCTATTACCTTCTGCTTTGCTCTTACTTTCTCCTTTCTAAAATTGCATTTTTTTTCTTGGTTGCTCCATGGCCCATTAAATTTTTAAGGCATCAGTTTTATCCTGAAATTAAAGTGTGATTTCTGGAGCATGTGCAGATTAGAGCTCATCCAAATCCATCATGTTTTATTTCAAGCATCCTCTTCCTATTAGCAATGCAAAAAGATCCAAATCTACTACAAAGCCTAATTGGTAACAGAGGGGCAGGCGTGCATCCCTCATTATGAGTAGGGGGAGGAGGTGCTTGTCTCATGATTTGCCTGAACAAAATACACACACTGCTTTAAAAATAGAAAGCCCTAGGATGAGGAGAATGAAATATTTATGTCAGCTTAAAAAAAATTGCATAAATTTTGAAGTCAGAAGACTTGGGAACCGTGCTTTATACTTTGCAAACTGAGTGATTTGGGGCAAGTCACTTAACCTCTCTGAGTCGTAGCTTCCTCCATTGTAAGGCATCACTGCGTAGTTTCTGCTTTGCTTTTCTTCTTGTCTATCTTATTTTTCCTTACTTTCATCTTTACTTTCTTTCCCTCTTTTGCCCTCTTCCTCCACCCCTCATTCCCTCTTTTTTCCTTCCTTCTTTTCTTCCTTCCTTCCTATTATACCTCACTCCATATAGAATTTGAGAGAGATTTCAATGAGAATATGTCCAAGAAAATAATGAGAAAATGAAAAATAGGTGTAGAAAGCCAAGAGTATAAATAGCTTTAAAAATACTTATAGAGATCTTTAAGCAATTAAAAGTTGAAAATTTCAGCCTAAATTATCATATTTTGGTTAGAATTATGGTATCCAATCAACACTGTCAGCTGGATGGAAGCAATCCCAACACATTGTGGAGGTGTTTGTAGCCTCGGCTCTTGGTCTCTTCTACCCCTTGAACACATGGGGTATAGTATTTCTACCCATCATATGGTCTTTCTCAGAGTCTCTCTGTTCTTCTGTGTATTTAGTAGGTACATAAACTTTGGAAAGTTATTTAACCCCTCTGAGCTCAAAACATAAATCTATACATTGCTATGAGAATAAATAATATAATGTATGTGAAAGTATTTTTATTCATTTTCTGTTGCTACTTTACAATACCAGCACACACTTAGAGGCTTAAAATATCTCGTGGGTCAGCAGTCCCAGCCCAGCTTGGCTGGATCCTCTGCTCTGGGCCTCACAAACCTGAAATCAAGATGGTGGCCACACTGCTGTTCTCATTTGGAACTCAGGGTCCTCTTCCAAGCTTATCTGGGTTGTTGGAAGAATTTAACTCCTTGCAGCTGTAGGACTGAGGTCCTCATTTCCTTTCTGACTATTGGCTGGTGACCACTCTCTGTTTCTAAAGACCACCTGCAGTTCCTTACCATGTGGCTCCCATAGGCAGGTCATAGCATTTTGTTGGCTCTCTTCCAGGCCAGCAGAAATATTTCTGCTGATGCTTTCTATTTCTTTTAAGAGCTTACATCATTAGGTCAAGTTCACTGAGGACAACTTTCATTTTGAGATTAATCAGTCAATTTATTAGCAACCTAATCATGAGAGTGATGTCATGTCATATTCAGTCTCACCCACACTCAAGCGGTGGGAATTATACAAGGTCATGGGTTATTGGGGGTCGTCTTAGAATTCTGCCTATTGTATGAAGCATACATGACACCCATGCCCTATAAACAGAACAACTGAAGCAAGATTTTATAAGAAGTGCCACTTGGTATAATCTTTTCCACATGCCAAAATCTTAACTATAATAATCAATTCAGTCTAGGTACCATTATAAAACAATATTCCCTCAAGGATTTCTCAAATTCATGAATTTTTCCTGCATTCATCCTTTTTGTCATTCATTTAATATTTAATAATTGTGCGTTGACTATCTACTGCGTGCTAGGCACAGTGCTAGTCACTGATGACAAAACTAAGTCATCCATGAATATGGTCTCAGCCTTTGCAGAGCTTAGAGTTAATACAAAGAATGAAAAAGCTAAACAAAAACTCCAAACAACTAAGAAAGCAAATAGGTACAATGTCTGTTAATTATGTTCAGAGCTGCTTTTATTGTAGGTCTTTTAGCAGGTTAGTGACATTATTCAGATGGTATTTTTAGAAGATGACTCTGACTTTGTGTAGAGAATTGACTGAACATTATTGAGATATTGATGTTTGTTGAGAATATCTGAACCCATTCACGAAATAAGAATTCCATACTTTTTACTACACAGAAACATAAGAACATACTTGTTGTCCTCCAGGAAAAACTCAAACCTCTTCTATAATCCTACCTTAAATTCTACTCACAATGAGGAAGAATAATACTCATCTGACTTTTTCAAGACTCAGAGCACTATTAGGCCATGATCCTAATAGGTGGAATTAAGATGTGTTTACTCCAGTGTAATCACTGAGAACACTTCTCATTATTCCCTGGGCCTTCTTGCCATTGGATATGATGGCAAGAATTTTCTCCGACTGGGATGGTTCATCACTTAGGATTAGTTGGCTTCATATAACAAAATTCTAAGGACTTAAACTAGATAGAAGTTTATTTCTATCTCACGTTTTTTTAAAAAAGAAAAGTCTGAAAATATGTGTTCCGGGGCTGGTATGGGGCTCCAGATGTCATAGACCCAGCTCCTCCATCAACCTCAGCTCATGGCTCCCACCTCATGATCCAAGAGAACTGTCCAGTTCCAGCTGAACTGCATTACAACCACCTGAAAAGAGGGAGGTTTGAAGAAGAAAGGGAGCAAAAGCCATATGCCAGGTGACCATTAAGGAGGGTTTGCAAAGCTATTAAAAAAAAAAAAGCCTAAAAACTTATGCTTATACCTCATTAACCAGAACTTAGTCACGAGGCCATGCCTAGCTACAAGGAAGATTAGAAAATGGAGCCGTTTTTTTCTAGGTGGCCATATGCCCCAGGGTTTTCATTACAAGGAAGAAAAGGAGAATGGAAATTAGAGTCAACCACTAGCCGTCTCTGCCATGTGGTCAAAGCCATGAGATGGATTTGAGTGGAGTAGGCCAAGTCCACCATTTTTGTACAGTTTTGTTCTAGGTCACTCAGTCCAACCCATTGGACAAAAGGAGTCCTCCAAAAGGAGTTGAGGCCCAGCCTCAACTAGAGTTCCCAATACAGGGTTTGAAGCTGAATCTCTGATTAGAACTGCTGTAGCAATGTTTCTGTGGATAAAATGAAAGTCTTGGTATATTAGGCCTCTATCAGACACATGTGACAGAAACCCACCTTGAACTAGCTTAAGCAAAAAGGGAGGTTTTACTACAAAGATATTTGTTTACTATTCAGAACTTAGAAAATTCCTAAATAAGCAAGACTTTGGGAGAACAGATATTGAAGTAGCCTGAGGGGTAAACCTGATACTGAAGGAATCTTCTAAATATAGTAATATTCTTAAGACATTCTCCCTACATCCCATCATCTCTATTTCTCTGGGGAGCCAGACAATGTCAGCTTTATTCTCTTGAATTTCCCAATATGATGAATATGTGACATGGCTCCTAACTGACTAATCAAAATTCATGTCCCATAATTCCTGATCAGAGAAGAGATAGAAAGAGATTTAATTCCTAGAAAAGGACTCTGTTTTGCCCAGTTTTGGGAATATTCTCATCCATAGACTAATCAACCATTCTCAATCCCCGCCTGAACTAGGTGAATGAAAACAGGAATGAATGAGAGCTACCCAGGACGGAGGGGGAAAGGTACTGAGCAAATACATTCAACAGAGATCTGCTAAATCTGGAGTGGACGTATTAAAGCTTTGAAACTCCTGAACACCAGTTCCAACAGTAGGAGAGGCAAAATGAAAACAGATAGCTGTACTATTTTAGAATTTTAATATTTTTCTAGGAATAATTTGAGAGTAAAATCCATTTAAGGGATTTTTCACTTCTCTGTGGGAACAAAGGATGTTCTTGATTAGGAGAAGGGGTTTATTTTGTCTAGTTTTATAGAAAGATAATAATTTTCAGACACTTTATATTTCTCGCCTTATATAAACTGAGCTAAGCTTTTATCCAGTGTATGTTATATAACCCTGACTACTTCTTCCACCAGCTGCACAAAAAGAACCAAGGAAGCTCCCTTGAGTTTCCCTCCCAGCCACCCAAAAAACACAGAGGATAGGAATCCAACCAGCTCTGCCCTACTCCATGGGCCAAATACTGTCTTGGTTTTCTGTGCTTTCTACCACTGCTTGTTGTCAGAGGTGTGCTTTCCTTGAATCAGGGAGTGTTGACTTTCAGAATTTAGATTCAAACTTTGGAGTAGAAGCAAAGAAAGCAAGTAGGCCCTCCATTCAACTTTGGTCCTAGACTTCTTAGGCCCAATTAACCAAGCCAAAAAAATCAGTGAATTATCAAAGCTAGCCCAGTGCACCAGAGCTCCGTGGGAGTTTGGAGCCAACCCCAGACAGTAATAAAGGTTTGGTTTTATTTTTTGTGCATATATTTTTCTGGATTTGTAGGTATGGGTACCTGTTGAGAATAGAATTAAGGTGCTTGAAATGCTATTTCCTGAGTAGCCATATCTCTTTTCATAAAAATCTCTTGTAGTTCACATATATATACATATTCATGTTTTTATTATAACTAAATACATATATAGGTACATGTATCATAACTAAATACACATATATATTATATCATAACTAAATAAATACAGATACATAGGTTTTGATATACTAATATAGTAGGGTTCCAAAATTGACTTAGTTACATTTTACTAAGGATCTTATAAGACCTCTTAACCTGTTTGGATGAGGACACATAGTATCTGTACTGCTCCAATCTGGAATCCTCTTATATTCTCTTCTAGTGCCCTGATAGTTTTTATCAGGCTACCTACACTGGGATTTGTGTCTTTCTTATTTAAAAGCCCTCATTACTATTTTCAGAGTAGTCTTCATTTTTATATCTACAAATGCTCAAATTCCACTATCAGTTGATTTCTATAGAGAGTTGACTCCTCTAATTTGTTCCACAAAATACTTTCAGCCTGCTTTCTTTCTTAACCTTGACATGCTCATGTGTGCTCTCACTTCCCCGCCCCCTGCCCAACCCCGTTTGTCTGTTTCTTTCTCAGATAGGTGGATGGATGGGTGGAAGGATGGATGGATGGACAAAGAAAGGAAGGGAGATAGGTAGGAGGAAAGGAGGGAGGGAGAGAAGGAGAGAAGAAACTTCTTAAAAGAGCATTGATATTATATTCTACAAATTTACCAAAAAGTTATTTCCAGGTGGGGTGATAGCTTTTACATTGACTAAGACATGAACATCATCTATGACATTTCCCATTTCAACAATGACTACAGCAGTTGGGGGTGTATCTAGTTGGTCATTTCACACACAGTACCATAGCAGTTCTAGCAGACATAGCTAAAACTCAGGATTCATTTCCTTCTCTTTTGGTAGAAGAGAAGCACAGAGGTAATAGATTCACAGGAGTCCCAGAGGGAGTAAAAAGAGACTCAGCAAAAAGAAACTGTGGCTGCCAAATACAAGCTTCACTACTTCACTGCTTCATGCCTTGGCCTCAGTGGCCTTTTCTGTGCTTTAGGAACCAATCATTAAAAGACTTTGCAGGGCCTAGGAGTGGGCGTAAGGGTCCATTTGGCAGCTCTGAAATCAGAGAATCAGTAAGCAGTGACCTCTCTCTTAACTTGATTTTTTCACAGTGGCCTGAGTCACTTCAAATAGCCTAAGTGAGTCAGAAGAAGTAGATATTACCACCCATCTGAAAGTCTTACTGACCTGAAAAGGTTAATGAACCTGTGATAGCAATTAACCTTGGAATGAGTCCTGTTCTCTTTCTTACATAATTATTACTTGTGCCAACTTGCAAACACAATCATAACATAAGAAAAATGAGTTTGAATTAAGGTACAGATATGCTACGTTACTATTATTAAAAAAAAAAAAAAGAAAAATTGAACTAGTATCTAAGCTAGCTGGATATAACCCCGTTGTGACACAGAAGGTAGATCCACCAGATATGGAGAATGCCACCTGCTATGTGTTAAAGCACCAGCACTTGTGAGTGACTTGTTTTTTAAAAGTAAAATTGAACAGATTCAAATGTTGTTCTTAAAATATTGTTACTCTCATTGCTTGCATTTTGATATATGTAGAGCCAGGACACCCTCAGCGTTCTGCCTAGATCCCTTTAGACCACCTTTATCATTCCTGAGCAGCCCTCTGCCAGTTTCTGGCCTGTACCTAAAACTTATGAAAACTTCCTGAGGCCAGATGAAGCTATTTTGCCCACAGACTTAGAACAAAGGAGCTGAAAGTTCCTGAGAGTGTATGTACTTCCCACACTCCAGCTCTTGGTCAATTATTTACTGATGCAAAAGTATGAAATTCCAGTTATTTTCCTCTCTAATCAGGAAAATATTGTGGTAAAGTTTACATTCCAGATTATTCAACATTCCCCAAAAGGCTGAGGCTCTTACTTGACTTATTCTGCATTCCTGCCCTGCTGGCCCTATTCTCTTCCTGGTATCTCCTAGGAGTACTTCCTTTACAAATCACTTGTACGCAAATCCTTGTCTCAGGGTTGATATGCTTCTGAGAAACTTTATCTAAGGCAATATGCTGTCTTGAATGGAAGAGAAAATTGTAAACTTGGAGATATTCTGTCATAAATTGCACAAGCCTCTCAGTTTACTTACAGAATTGTCCCTTTCAGGAATGTTCTCTGTCAGATGTGTCACTCCAAAAAAAAAAAAAAAAAAGACTGACATCCCTCCTTAAACTAAGCCTGGAATCTTTTTATATTAATGTATTGTACCTCAGGAGGGAAAAATTAAAAAGTCAATGTCCATACAAGTTTAAAGATGCTTATATCAATTGGGGAACTTTTTAAGAGAGAGAATATATCATAATCTGTTCATCCTTTAAAATTAATAATGGGAATGGTGAATTCTATCGATTAACTCAGCAAATAATAAAATTTCCATGTCAGTTACTATCCAGGGAAATCAGAGGAGAAACAAAAGAAAAGAGCTGGGGACAAGGAATGGAGACAAAGAAACAGTGAGAATCAGAACTTACACTGTCTGCTGCTTAGGTAATACTTACCAAGGGCCAACTGTCATTCAAATACACACATGTATATATATGTGTATACATAGACACACACGTGCTTGTATAGACACATATATGTATTTATTATTTAGGTATTTATTGATTTATCCACACAACAACTCTATGAGTTGGGGACTATTATTATCTTTTTATTTCAGATGAGAAAACTCAACAACACTGAGACGTAAAGAAATTTGCCCAAGGTTGTCAGGCAGTGAGTGGCAGAGCTGAAGTCTGGCCCCAAGCAATTAGGCTCCAGTGTCTCTGTTCTAATTCACTACCTCTGATCCATTACAGTGTGCTGTACTACCTGTCCTGGGAAAGAGTGAGGGAAATTAGTAGAAAAAGGAGTAGAAAGAAAAGGAAAAGCAGAAAATTAAATGTGCAACAGCTGACGCATACACAAAGATAAAGATCAGGCAGAAAGGCATCCCCAGAGAAACACACACACACATCCCAAAGAAGCAAGAGGAAACCTATATAAAGAGAGTCTCATTGTATCATAATCACAGAGAAAGATCCATTTACAAAAAAATGGCATACATACTTTACTAAGACAGGCCAATATGCAAACCAAGACAGGAAAGGATCTACCTATAAATAGTCAGGGCTTGAGAAGCTGGGTCAGCTCAGGAGGAGCTGGGAACTGGAATTCGGGCAGGAAGGCTTTAAATATTGAAGGCATGGCTGGGTGGTGTGCTGTGACGGTAACTAACCATCTTTAGTACACAGAGAGAAGGGAAACTGACATGAACCATTTTGGAAGGGAAAAGTAATCCCAGATTCAGAATACCCATGTGTTTCTATTATCTACTGCTGTGTAAAAACTACACCAAAACTTAATGGCTTGAAACTATTCCAGTATATGTCATCATTGTGTAGGTCAGGAAATTGAACATACTCAGATAGGAGATTATTTTGCTCTGCAGGGTGCAGACTCACTAGTTTTCACCTGGAGGCTGCGCTGAGCTTGAGGATATAGAATGGCTTCACTCCCATGCACGGCACCTTGCCACGGGCAGCTGGAAGGATGGGCTCAGCTAGACCCTTCTGTCTCTTTCCCTTTATTCTCAATGCTTTTCCATGTGGTTTCTCCAGCAGTGTGATCTGACGTATTTTGCGCCTTGGGGCTTTAGGAGACTGAAGCAGAAGCTGCCAATCTCATAAAAGCAAGATCTAGAATTTCCATGGTCTCTTTCATTTCACTCTAGTAGTGGAAACAGCTTTATGCCAGCCCAGATTCAAGGCGAGGGCAAAGAAACACCACAGTCCCCATAGGAAGAGCATCAGACAATTTCATCTGCCACACCATTCAAGCAAAAACAGGATACTCATGTAAAGATGTCTGAGAAACTAGCAAGAGTTCAAACTTTGGATTCTTTCCAGAAGGAAATGTCATGGGAAGCTAGAGTTTAAGGGCAGAATTGTTTCAGAGACAACTGGTGAAACTGAGGGTTGGATAATTGTGAAAAGAAGAAAGAAATGAAATGACAGATGTGTGGTTATAATCACATGCTTTATTTGTAACTAACTAAACATACTGTACTATGTGGCCCAGAGGTTTTCTTCATGTCATCGAAGACATATTTACATTGTGCATATTATCTTGACTGCTTACATGACTTTCTCTTTCAGCCTCTACAACCATGTTTTTAAGATCATAAGTTCTGGTACTTTTCACTGAAGTTTATGTGCCTGAAGATATGTTCAACCTGTAAATGTATCTGGATACATATGATGCTTAATTAAGAGACATACAAATAGGTAGGAATGGATACATGCCTGGTGTAGCAGGACTAACCATTAAGTAATTATATCAGCAGTAATTCCCCCTCCCAGGCCAAAATAAAATACTTACAGCAAAATAGGTGGTATGGCCAAAACATTAACCATGTAGTCAAGCCGAAATCTGCCATATCATTTACAATGTGCTTGCTTATTTAAGTCATACTTAATATGAAGTTAGTACTACCTATTTTCTAGGGTTGTTAGGATTATTCAAGAAAATGTGTATTATATAGATAGCATGTAATAGGCATTCAATAAATCATAGTAATTATTATGAATATTATTTCAACTATAATACAAATAGGAAACTAGAATAAAAGATTAAAACCCATAGGTACAGTCCATGGGTCTGGTTAAATCTCTGTGCCCTAGAACTTTAGTGTATAAAACAAATAACATAATGTCCATGTGTAATGCATATGATTATGTATTGTCATTAAATTTGAAAATACATGTTACATTTAACCAAAATTTATTTTTAGAAGTATTGCTTGTTCCCTTGGGGCTTTTATTTGACCAGTATTTGATTTGAAAATTTTCTGTTTGCTTATCCATATTTTATGCACATTAAAATTTAGAAGATATAGTTGTTATAGAATGAATAGAATGAATTTAAAAGTTAATAGAATAGATTTTTAAAGTAAAATTTTTCAGGGCTGTAACAACTGCTTTTGTCACTAAGTATATTCTTTAGATAACAATGCCTTAATAATTCTCAAAATTTAAAAGCGATATACTTTAAAATGCATATAGTACCCTAAAAGAAAGTTCACAATAGGTTGGTTGTCTACTAAAATGGAAGAATACTTAACATAGATCTCCACATCTATTTTGTAGATTTCCTTCGTCTGACATTTTCTTATTTTTTATAGCTCCAGAATCTGGTCACCACATCTATTTCCTCTTCTTTGCCTTCCCCGCAACTCCCAGTAAGAATTAAAATCTCTTTCAGACTCCCTTGTTTTTAAGGGAAGTATGTAGTGGGTTTTTTTTCTTTAATAACTAGTTTAGCATTTCTGTTTGATGCTTTATGTGTGAGTTAGTTGTGTTTGTGTCTGTCTCCCCTATTTGATTATGAGTTCATGAAAGGCAGAAGACCCTGACCCTGTGTCCCCAAAATACAAACCAAAACACGGTACATAAAAGATACTCAATAAAAGGGATTAAATTTACTAAGGCACACACATAAACCAATCATGCACTTCATTAACCAACCAAACACAGGTAACAATATAAAACAATAAATACTAAGTTTTTGTACAAATACAAATATTTTTTATGCTGAGCTATTTAAAATATGTAGCTTTACTAGATTATTTCTGACAAGTATTCATCCAAAAATTCATCATCTAGTGTCTTAAAACAGAATTGCAACTAGTATAATCTCTAGTTTTTAAACTAGTGCTACTCCAAATAGAGTCTGAAGACCAGCCTCATCATCAGGACCTGGCAGCTTGTTAGAAATGCAAATTACCTCACTCCATCCCAGATCTACTGAATGAGAATCTCTTGAATTCCTAATTCTCTCACGGGAGTCAAGAATTTGTTTTAACAAACTCTCCAGGTGATTCTGATGCATGCTAAATTTAAGAGATACTAATCTAGATGCTCATAAAATCTCCAAGCTAGAAGAAAATCTGGTAATCTTTTAGTCTAGCTGGCCCTTTTGTAATTAGATGAGAAACTGAGGCTAAGGTACTTGTCTAAGTGACAGAACCAAGATCACAACCAGAACTTTGATTCCAGGCCAGTGTTCTTCTTCCTTTAACACTCCTAAAAAATCATTTTGTCTTAAACCAAAATAAAACAAAATGGCTTTAAGTGAATACTAAATGTAATTTTAGTTAATACTAAACATAATTTGGAACCCAAAATACAGTCTTCACTTGTTATCAAGCTAACCAAAACTTATTAAATTTAAAAAAAGGCAGTGAAAGGTTGTAAGTCTTTGGGACTTTGGCTGCTGGCAAGGAAGCCTGCAGTCTGTGTCCTTTCTGTTCATCCCATCACTACGCAGTAAGCAGGCAGGCATTGAATGTACACACGTAACTATACGTAGGGGACATTTTCCTCCAGATAAGCAACTCTGTCATGATAAAGTCCTTCCTACCAATGACGGATTTGAGAAGAGAAGACATCTATGTCTTATTTCTGACCTTAGAGGGCAAACATTACTTCTTTTACCACAAAGTATTATGTTTGTTGTAGATTTTTCTAGATTCCCTTTATGAGGTTGAGGGAGTATACTTATGTTCTTTCTTTGCCAAAAATTTTTATTAGGAATAGATGTAGGATTTTGCAAGTGCTTCTATAGTGTTCACTGAGATAAGTTTGTAATATGATTGTTTTTTCTTAACTTGTAATATAGTTGTACAGTGATTTATTTTCTGTCCTATATTCTTTAAATATTCTTTAGCTAAACCCCACTGGCTTGTGAAATATTGTACTCTTTAGATAAACCTATATCCTATATATACCCCACTGGCTTATTCTTTAGATAAACCCTTATGATATTATTTATTTAATGCATATTGGGACTCGATTTGCTAAAATGTGTTTGGAATTTTTGTATAGATGTTTATGAGGAATATTGGTCAGTAGATTTTCTTGTTTGTTTTTCTTTTCTTTGAATGCCTTAGCCTGGTTTTGGTATCTGTTTAATATTAATAGTAACCTCATAGAAAAAGTTGGGAAGAATTCCTCACTCATTAATATCTGGAACAGTTTGTGTGGAATTGATATTGCTCTTCCATTAAATATTTGTTAGAGCTCAGCAAGTGAGCAATCTGAGCCTGGAGTTAATCTTCGTAGGACAGAGTTTTATAATTACAATTTCAGTTTCTTTAACAGATATATTAGTATTCAGATTACCTATTTCTTTTTGAGTGAACTTTGGTAATTATTGTCCTTTAAGGAATTTATCAATTTCCTCCCTACTGAGAGAGGAAGCTTTCTTAAGACATTAAACAAAGGTGACCATAGAACCACCTCATTTGTTTCCCATCTCTCAGAAATAACTGTTGTTGTTACCTTACGTACAATGTTTTGGAAAATATTATTTCACATTATTTATATATTTTTAATTTGTTTCATATGTGTGGATATCCTTGATTCATCATCTTGGCCAGAAGTAAAAGTACTGCATAATTCTTTTGATTGGCCTTTGCATGGTATGCACTATCTGATGCATAGTAAATCTTTTCCAATGCTTTTACTTTTAACCTGTCTGCTCCTTTTTATTTAAATTCAATTTCTTATAGAAAGCATAGATGTGGGCCTACCTTTAAAAAAAGAAAAATATCCAATCTGACTATCTCTGCCTTTTAATTGGTATGTTAAGCTGTTTATATTTAATATAATCATCAATATTTATGGATTTAAACCTACCATCTTGCTCTTTGTTTTCTAATTGACATATCTACAATTTTATCCATTTTTCTACCTTCTTTTGGATTTTTAATTTTTATTCCATTTTATTCCTACTCTTGACTTACTACCTACTCCTTTTTATTTCATTGTTTAGTGATTGCTTTAGGGTTTACAATATACATCAAGAACGTCACAGTTCACCCTTAAATAGTATTTTTTAAACTCGTGTATAGTCTAACAATCATAAAATTATATGCTTCCATTTCTCCCTCCTGTCCTTTGTCATACATTTCATTCTACTATTTTTGTGATACATTTTGTCATGCAAATGCTCTAAACTTGAAAACACACTGAGATTACTTTTACTTTAAAAAGTCATTATCTTTAAAAAATATTTTAAATGAGTTAAAAATAAGATATTCATCTTTAATTCTAGGTACTTTTCATTTTATAGTTTAAAAATTCCTTCTGATATCATTTTCAATCTGCTAGAATAAGTTTCTTTACTATTTCTTGTTGTACTTGTCTTCTGACAATGAATTCTTTCAGCTTTTTTAGTCTGAAAGAACTTTTATTTTGCTTTGGTATTAGAAACATTTTCAGTGGCTCAAGAATTCCAAGTTGACCATGTTTTCTTTCAGTGCTTTGAAGCTGCTACTCCACTGTTTTTTAACTTAATAGAAGTCTGCTGTTATTCTTAAATTTGTTCCTTTGTAATGTGACTTTTTACCTGACTGCTGTTAGGATTTTCTCTGATTTCGTGTAATTTGATTCTGATGTGATTTGGCATGTTCTCTTAATGATTTTTAGTGTGCTTCCTGGGTCAGTGGCTTTATATTTTTCATCAAATTTAGAAAATGTTCAGCCACTATTTCTTCAAATATTTTTTGACATCCCCCACTCCACCCACCCCTTTCCTCTGGGATTTCAATTACACATATATTAAACTACTAGATATTATCCTGCTGGACTTTGATTTTTTGTGGGGTTTTTAAATTAATATATTTTTCTCTGTGTGCTTAATTGTGGATAGTTCCTATTGCTATGACTTCAAGATCACTAATCTTTTCTTCTAAGAAGTCTGGTCTGTTCATATGTGTGTTTTTCATTTTGGTTATTATATTTTTTATCTCTAAATTTTCATGTGGGATGTTTTTATATATTATTTTTCTTCATCATTTCCTGTTCTCTCTACCTCTTTAAACATGTGGGTCATATTTATTAGAGCTGTTTACACACTATGGCTAGTTTCATCATCACTATTCTTTCTAGATCAGTTTCTATTAACTGATTTATCTCTTAATTATAGGTCATATTTTTCTGCTCATTTGGAAAACATTTTTCATTTTAATTTTGATTGGTAATGAGCATTGTGGATTTTATATTAACAGTTTCTTAATTTTGTGTTACTTAAATTGTGTTGAATTTTATTCTGGCATGTTACTTGGAATATGTAAGTTATATAAGAGATAAGTTACTTATAATCAGTTGGATCATTTTGAATTTTCTTTTAAATTTTGTTATAGTATGTGTGTAGTGTAAAACCTAAAATTTCAAGTGCTGTCTTGATATCTTTGAGCCCCATACGGTCCCAAAGTCCTAGCCGTGAGTTCCCCTGCTCTTGCCAAATGTGCCCTTGACCCACAGGGAAAGGCTGACCACCTGGCTAGTTTCCCTAGCATCAGGACCAGCTACACCCCACCTGGTTCTCAACCAAGTGCCTTTCACCTCAAAGCCAGCCCACAAAATTGTTCAAATAAGCCTATTACGACCCCCTATTACTACAAAGCCTGCTTCACATAACCCGGTTGAGTTTACTTCTAAGTATCCCTGCATGGCATATGGTGTCCACTACCAGCCTGTGAGTATACGGGACTGACTTCAATCTCTTCTATTCATTGTCAGGCACCCTTTGTTCATCCATCTTATACTATTTAGGGTGGGAGAATCCCTTCTTCACCAATGAGGTAAGTAAGAAGTCATCAGTACAGTATCCAAAGTAGCCTTCAGTCTGGGGCCAATGGAGTCCCACTAAGGTGATGCCCTTTTGAGAATTGTATCTGTTGCATTTTGTATTATATGATCATTATACATTCACTGCCGGGATCATGAACAACTCCCAATCCTGTGCGAATTATAAAAAATTATTCTGTCTACTCCTTTATGGTGGTTCTTTCTGTAATTCTCAGTTTTCCTCTCAGTCATGTGTAGATTAGTTCTTAGTTATAGACTCAGGGATCCCTCTAAAAATCTCTGGAACTCTCTTTTTGTGCAGTTGTTTTCTTTAAGTAATCTCAATAGCAAATTCTAGCCAACTCAGCCTCCCACACTCTGATTTATTTTTTTTCTTTCCAACTTAGCAAGACCGCTGAGTTCTGTATGGGTTTCTATACCTGTACTGCAGAATGAAAACTGCCCCTAAGTGATAAATTGGTAAAATCATACCTTGTTTAAATGGTTTAAAATAAACCTTGTTTATTTCCCTTCTCTCAGAGATCACAGTCTCGTGCTGTATGTTGTTCAATGTCTGAAAACTTTTGTCTCATGTCTCTTTTTTTATAGTTTAAGGTAATGGTAATGTTTAAGGTAATGGATGTGGGTAAAATCTTGTCCCTATTAGTTTATCTTGAATTAATTCAAGTTCACAAGAAGAGAAAGTTTTCATTTAAAATTTTAAAGTGTATTTTGAACAAATATTTATTTGTTTATAAGTCTTTTTAAATATTTATTTTTCAAATCGAAATAAAAGCTAATTTCCCCTGAAGGAATTCTGAGATTTTTATAGATGTATGAAGGACTTAGTTTTTAAAGATTTACTTTGAAATCCTAGAAACTGTCAGTTTTCACCAAGATGTGTTTGTTATTCCTTAGCAATGTTTCCCATATTTTCTCAATTCTGTCTTGCAGATCTCTTGTCTTCATATATCACTAGATAAAAATAAACTCCTTCTATCTTATCTTTCTAGTTCCATTCTTGACCAGTTTTCCAATATCTTGCCCATCAATGCTAAAAAGATCATTCTTTACTACTTTCTTCACCATATTATCCTGCTCAAAACTGAAGAATATCTTTCTAATGATTGCATAATTAAATCAAACCTTACAAAAATTTGAGCTACCTTATAATCTATACAACGAAACAAATGTTGTTCATTAGTAGTGTTATAGTCTGCCTATATTTCAAAACCCTACAGAATTTGTTTGTAAGTTATTTCCACTAATAGTGTGGGCCACATGGTATTAAACTAGAATATGTTTAGCTTCTTGTTTTTTAAAATTTACTTTAAATTCTCAGTATTTGTCACAGGGAATGCACATTCTTTTCAAGATCAAATGAGACATTTTCAAAAGTTGACTAGGCTCTGGGCCACAGAATCATCTCAATGAGTGCCAAAAAATTAATAACATATATACCACATTTTATAACTACTCCATTATAAAATAAAACTCATAATGAAAAGATAGCTTACAAAAACAATTAAACCAAAATCATAATAACAAATATCTAGGCATTTAGAAGAGCACAGTACTAGAGAAGTCATGAGTCAAAGAAGAAATCATGATATGGCCAGTGAGTATTATTAAATATTGAGTTATGAATTACAATTAAACTCCACATAGCAAAACTTGTGGAATTCAATTAATGCCATTTTTAGAGAAAAATGCATAGTCTTAAAATGCATGTATTACAAAATAAGAAAAACTAAGAATTACTGAGCTAATAATCCACCCAAGAACTAAAAAATAATGGGGTGGAACGTAGGAATAGAACAAAGAGAATAATACAACTGAGATCAAATATCAATTAATATAATAGGCAAAGATAAAAACAGAAACTAAAATAAACCAAAAAAAATTTTTTTTTGAAAAAACTAATAAAATAGAAAAATCTGCCAGGTGTGGTGGCTCATGCTTATAATCCTAGCACTTTGGGAGGCTGACTCAGGAGATTGCTTGAGGTCTGGGGTTTAAGATCAGCCTGAGCAAAAGTGAGACCCTATCTCTACAAAAAAATAGAAAACTTAGCTGGACATGGTGATACACTCCTGCAGTCCCAGCTACCTGGGAAGCTGAGGCAGGTGGATTGCTTGAGCCCAGGAGTGTGAGGATTCTGTGAGCCATGATGATGCCACTGCATTCTAACCTGGGCAACAGAGTGAGACCTTGTTTCAAAAAAAAAAAAAAGAAAGAAAGAAAAGAAAAGCAAAATCTATAATAAGTTTCATGGAAGGGAGAGAGAGAGAGATAAATGATAGGCTAGCTATCATCTCCTGTGTTCACGAATAACTAATATTATAATTGAAAAATAGGACAATTCAGTAAAAGTTTAAAATATTATGACAGAATATTCTGAATAATTTTGTCAGTAAAAGTGAAAACTTGGACAAAATGGACAATTTCTTAGAGAAATATAACTTACCAGACGAGAAGCCAAAGGAAACTCGACAAAAACCAGATCATTAAGATAGTGAGTTAATAATTTAAAATCTACTCATTACTTAACAAAACAAGCAAAACAAATAAGCTCATCAGCTTTTATAAATAAGTTTCGGCAAATTTTAAAGCAGTAGTGTTAAAGTCTAGTCTTCAGAACAAAAGCATCAGCATCACCTGGAACTTGTTAGAAATGCAAATGATCAAGTTTCACTTTCTACCTACCAAATTAAGAAACTCTGGGTGTGAGATCAATGAATATGTATACGCATGCTGACGTTTGAAAATTACTGTTGGGAGGAAAAGATCAACCCAAAATTCTACAAACTATTTTAGAGGAAGGAGTTTAGAGGAAAAAAAGAAGAAATTTCCCTCTAGTGATCTTATTTTATGAAAACAAGATAGTCTTCACTCCAGAATCAGATATAAATACTATAAGAAAGGAAAATTATGAGCTGAATTCACATGGGCTATAAACCCTGTGAACAAAATATTTGCAAATGGAACCCACCAATGGTTGTATGTGTGTCTTCCTCTGAGTGCACCATGACTAATTTGGGAACACTGATACCAAAAGAAGTTTTTATATTGGAAAATACATTACTGTAATTTCCACATTAATGAATTAAAAGAGAAAAATCATATGATAATCTTTATAGGTACAGAAAATATCTTTAGTAAGTTTCAATGGTCATTCATGATGGAAATAATTATAAACTCTTAGCAAGCTAGAAATAGAAAAGTATTAACCTGATTAAAACTGTCTGTTAAAAATTTTGATGAAATTATAGATAGATTCCTTTTAAATAAGAAGATAAGGACATCTGCTATTATCACTTCTATTCAGCATTATACTGGAAGTCCTTGTATAGCAAAATAATAAAAAGAAATACAATGAATATGGATTAGAAAGGGAGAAATATAAGCTTATCCTTTTTAGGTTATATGACTGTGAATACAAAAATCCAAAACACTTTATAGACTAATAGGCACAGCAGGTTTCTTGCTATGAGATCACTACACAAAAACAGGGTTCCTTTATAATAATAGATATTCATGGTAGCTTTAAAAATTTTAAGTCACTTAGGAGTAAATTTAACAAAATAAGCATGAAATACAATCCAAATTATTTAGTGATATAAGTCCTAAATAAACAGAGAGTATAGCACATTTATAAAAAAGGTTACTCTAGTTTTTAAAGCTGTCATTTCTTTCCAAATTGGGATTGCAGGATTTGGCAAATACAAATATATAAAAGCCAGTTAAATCTTAATTTCAAATAAATGAAGAATAACTTTTTAGTATAAGTGTGTCCCAAATATTACATGAGACACACTTATACTGAAAATTATTGCACAGGTTATATATAGGTATAGATGTATGTGGAGAGACAGACATATATACAGATATAGATATACAGTCATGCATCACTTAACAACGGGGATACATTCTGAGAAAGGCGTTAGGTGATTTTTTTGTGCAATCATAGAGTGTGTTTATACAAACCTAGATGGTATAATCTACTATACACTTAGGCTATATGATATAGTCTATTGCTTCTAGAATCTACTGCTTCTAGGCTACAAGCCTATACATCCTTGGTACTGTACTGAGTATTGTAGGCAATTGTAACACAATGGTAGTATTTGTGTATCTAAACATATATAAACATAGAAAAGGTACAGTAAAAATATGACATTATAATCTTATAGGGCCACCATTTTCTGTGCAGTCCATTGTTGTCTGAAATGTCGTTACGTGACACATGACTATATATAAAATTTGTTATTTATCTGTACTTCAAATTTAGGTGGGCATCCTGTATTTTATTGGGCAACTGTAAGCCAAATGAATCTATCAATACAGTGTAATTCAATATATAGTCCTAACAGGATTTTTTTTGTGGAATTTATAATCCTAAAACTCATATGGAAGAGTAAAGCATGTAATATGCAAATATGAAAATAATTTTTTCAAGAACAATGGGTAGGTTTTTGCTTTCAACTTGTATGTTTAAGGAGACACTTCTAAGAAGTCTAACCCAAAACAAGGGTTAGAATTTCTTAAAGATAAATTGAATTTTTCACCCCAGAACTCAGAAACTTCAGCCCTGATTGTACCTGCCTTGGCCTATTGATTCCAGCCAGGTTGCAGCAAGAGAACCTCCACGTCACTGGCCCTTACTTTAATCCATATTTTCTTCTTTTTTATCAAGGAATCAAAGAGAGTGCTTTTGAGTTGAGGCAATAAGATGCAAGAATAATACTACTGTAATTGAAAATGAGTCATGGCAGTCATTTGACCTCAATAACCACATTCCAGGTGTGATCTGATCCTATCCCTGCTCTGTAGGTAGATTCAGCATCTCATGAGAAAAGTAGACCAGACAGACAGATGGTGTTGGTAAGATGGTAGAATCCATTTACTGCCCTATCCTGGTAGATAGGTGAAACCCAGTAACAGGAAATTTGGGGAAGGAGCATATTAACATAAAAATGCAATCATGAGAAGAATTTGTATCAGTTAGGATTCCTTAGGTGCAACAAACAGAAATCAACCCAGCCTAACAAGCACATAGGAATGTATGGGAGGATTGGAGAACATAGGACACCTTTATATAATTTTAGAGTCAATCTTAGAGAAGTCAGGAGCCAAAGTCCCTCTGGGGAAAATGGAAACTAATGGACAGTCACAGTCATTAATCCCACAGCTTGGATTAATCAATGCAAACTGGTTTTTTTCTATTTTTTTCTACATTTCACCTAAGCTTCAAATACGAAGGAGAGGAAAGCATCTGATTGGTGCTTGGGTCATAGGGCCATCCCTTGGCTAAGGGAAATGGGGACATCTTGATTGACAGTTCCATGGCTGTATCCAATAGTGAAGGAGTAGCTTTCCCAATGCAAGTTCAGGGCACCATTTCAAAAGAAGGGGAAATGGATTTTTGGCAGGCACAGACAACAGATGTCCACTGCATGACTAAATAACACAGATTTTGGGAAATATACCAATGTAGAGCAATGTTATGATTGCCAGTTGAACCTTGGTGCAAAGCCTCTCTTTTTTGTTAAAAGAAAGGATTCTCTCAAGATGAAACATTCTGGGAAGTGGTTAATAGTAGACTAAGGAAATGAGGTGGCCCTCTATCTGGGGGAGGAAAGGTCTTTTTTTACTCTCTGGACTGGAGGCATTATGTTGACATGGAAATATTATTCTACAGCTTCTCCTGCCTGCAGTAGCTGCTGAGCACCTCTGTTTACTGTGCAAGTAGCAAGAGCAACATTCATGAAAAAACATAAGCTACTTTCTGGAGGTTCCAGTATCTGTGACAGTGATTATCACACGTCAAAGAAGGTACCTCTGAGTTGGTCGTGGCTAACTGGTGCATGTCAAAAACACAATGAACTGCCTTCCCCATCAAAAAACAAAAACAAAAAACAGTCATTTGCACTACAGGAGAAAGAGTTTTCTTTACTCAGGATCAAAATGAAGTTTCACAAGTGGTGACCAGAAAAGAACCTGTGGCCAGCAGAGAAACCCCCATGAGAATCAGAAACAACAGCAGCATAGCAAAGGAGGAAGATGAGAATGCTGGAGTGAAAGAAAACACTTCCTCCAGAGCAATGGATGCACCCTATACATTTAACAAAAATCCATTTAACCATTCTTCATAATAAGGTAACATATGAAAACACTAAGAGGAAAACAGAAATACATACACACACACGCATACAATGTTTTGAATTATGTTTTATTATATATCTAATAAAACAACATATACATTTCATTTAGGAAATATTTGCTATTAATATTTTCAGATTTTTATTCCCCTTTTAATTTAATGGATTTTTGATGTGCAGAAGTTTGCCATTTTTATGGCATCACATATTATCTTTTTCTTCTATAATTTCCTCCATTTCTTTTATGCTTGGAAAATGTTTCCCTGCAAAAAACCAATGCTATAGTATCTATATTTCATTTTTTAAAACTTTGACATAGACAGTATATGATTATGTATGAACTACTTGGCTTAAGCTATGCTTTATATGTGGTCTTTTGCCCTAATCAGGAATGCCCATACAAAGGGTGATCCTCTAGCATTTAATCAGAAGACCACAATCCAAAGACTATAAACTCTGAAGCTAATTTATGTCTGATCACCGCCAGAACTTTTTCTAGTCAGGATATGAATAATAGAAAAGGTCTTTTGTTGATAAAATGGATACTTACTGGAGAAATTAATGGCATTTGAGATATACACTTTGGATAAAAAATTTCAGACACACTTCCTACCCTTACATGAACAGTATGCAAGAATCCAGGAAGCCTTATATCCTGTTCACTTAGGGAGGGCACCAAGACTCCATCCCTAATGGCGATTTTTTGCCTGTTGTATATGTGGCAGAATTTGGTCTTGGAATTGTTTTCTTTACAACCTGATAGAGAGGTTGTGGGGAAGTAGTAAATCCTCATGCACTTTTAAACTTTGGAGGCTACTATTATTTACAAAAAATAACCTAAGAGTTATACAAGATAAAATTGCTTTAGGCCAGTTCACAAGAACCAGTTAAATATCCACCTGTATTTTTTTCTCCTTTATTTCATGGTTTTATCTTTTATATCTAAATCTAACTTTTGCCCCACCTGGAGTTTTTATTCTTAAATGGCTATAGGAGTGGAGCCAGTCGCATCAATGTGTGAGGCAAACTGGCACAAAACAGGAGGTGAGAAGAACGGTGCCAAATTGCAGGGCACCGGGGGGGCTGCCACCCCTCTGCTCTTGCCAAATGCTGCCATCTGGGAATCTGAGTCCAAATTGCCATATCTTTTGATTGACTTTCCCCTTCCCCATTTTTTTTAAACATTTATATTTGATGTAAATTTTTCTGAGTTTTAAAATACCATACAACAAACAGTAATAGACTTTTTTAAATTTCAGCATATTACTAATAGATATTTGCGGCTTAGTTATAGTACAAGGCTGGTCAGTTTACAATCTTTGTTTATAGGGTAAGAGGTGAATGTAATATATATTTTTTTCCGAGTAGGCAATTTGTCCCTGAAATTGTTTGTTGAAAAACATAGCCTTTCTTGTTAAGATCTTACCCTTCCTTCATTGAACACTGTACACTTGTATGCTAGCAGCTGTCCTGTTGATGGGTATATTCTTCTACCAATCCCATACTATTTTCATAATATCAAATTCCACATAATGATTTTAGCTATAATTATTTTTGAAGGTATTTTAGAAAATATGAAAAAAAGGTATCCTCACCTGTTTCCAAACCAGCATCCCTCCACTGCTATTGTTTTCCAACATTTTCTTGCTTATTATTTCCTGCACATTTGGGTAAATTTAAGAATAACCTTGTTCATTTCTAGCATCTTTTGACACTTTGATTTGAAATTTTATCTGCTAAATTGTTATTACGAATATACAAATATGCTTTTGTATATTTACTTTGTATGTCTATATTTGACTTAAGTTTATTTTGGTTCTAAAATTTTTAAATTTATTCATTTTGGTTTTCTAAATATATATTTGGGTATCTGGTCATTTTCTGGGCTATCAAATATTGTATATAACATGAAGAGTTTTTAGGTATAGAAAGCTTGAAAGTGCTCAACAGGAAATTTTCCTGCCTTGGGACTATTTAATGTGATTCCATAATTACTGGATATATGTTTTGTGATTCTAGTCGCTTTTGTTTGCTAAAAATTATTTTATTTACTTAAGACTTCATTAATACCAACTATGTACCTCTGTTCTATGTGCACTGGGCAATAAAGACACATAGGACTCTATCTTCATGGAACTTATATTCTCAAAAGAGAAGGCAGATAATAAACCAAAAAATAAATTTTAAATATTGGGTAATGACAAATACTCTGGTGAAATCAAGAGTGTGTGACATTGTGACACTCTTGAGAATGACAGACGGAGGGATGTCGAGAAATTATGAGTAGTGAGAAAAACTAAGAAAATGTCACCGAGAAAGTGACATTTAAGCTGAGACATCAAGAGAAACATTTAAGCTGAGACAAGAAGAAACCATCAAAGACCCAGGGAAAGAGATTCCAGGTAGAAGGTACAATAATACAAGGAGTAGGAAAAATTTCTTTGTGTACAAAGATTAGCATGTTCCAAGTTACTCATGTGACTGGAATTTTCTAATATATTAGTATATTGTCATCCAGTAATGTTAACTTCCTCCATATCTATGGCATTTTTTTAAATTTCTCATTCTTAATAATTCTTGTTGGTGTTTTACATCATTTTCTGAATCTATAAGACAGATCTCTTATATTGTGAATTTATTTTTAAATCAAAATTAAATTTTTAGATTATTAATTCTACTTTGATTCTTAAATTTAGGATTTCATTCTACTATTCTTGCTTCCCTTTTTAAATTATTTTCATTCTTTATTTTTAGTAATATAAATTTTTGGATTATAAATTTTCCCTAAGATAAGTTTTGTCCACAATGAATAAAAATGCTAATACCTTGTATTCTTGTTATTCTTTTTTTTAAGGTTGTCTCAAATTATAACATTCATTTTATTGTTGCCCCAAAATTCAGAGATGTTACTTTGAACTTTACAATGTTAGGGGATTTTCTTCCCATTCAACACTTTGTTATTAATATGCAGTTTAATTACATTGTGTCAGAAAATATGACCTGATGAACTTTTAATTTGAGAAATTTATTGAAATCTAAATACATGAATTTCTTTTTTTTTTTCTGTCTCTTTTTGGTAATTATTACATGGGCATCTAAATATGTAATATTCTTCTCTTGTGGATATAAAGTTTATTGTATATCTATTGATTTAACCTTAAACTATCATGCAATTTCTCTTTTGTCATTGCCTTTTTAATTGCAATTGCTAACTCTAACAAAGGTTGAGAGATGTATCAGTTGCTCAGTTTTTTGGGTTGTTTCCCCCAGACCCCCACCCAATTACATTTCCAACAGTTTAGTAGGACTGAGAAAGGGGAGAGCTAGAAATTTGAAAGTTTGTAGTTAGAGTATGGAACTCTTTGTAGCCAAACATAAGAACTGTAGCATGTATCAGAATGTTTCTTATTGCAAATACTACAGGAAAAGCTAACTCAAACTGACATAAACAATATAGGGGCTGTATGAGCTTACATAATTGAGAAGTACAGAGAAAAGACTGTCTTTAAAGGCTTCAGTGAGGCCTCTCCATTCTCTCAGTTTTGCTGTCCTCCATGCATCATTTTCATCTTCAGGCTGGCTTTCCTCACAGTAGCAATATGAAAGAGCCAGCTCCAAGTGCAACATTTGCACTTGATGCCATCCAGAAGAAAAGAAGCTCTGTGCCCCAAATTCTTTGCATAAGTCCTGGAAGATTGCATACTAGTACTGTGTTAAGTCAAATGTTCACATCTTTACAGTCATCAGCATTGGTACGTACTTAACTGGCTTAGTGCATTTTACAAGTTCCACTTACAACAATGGAGTAGTGTTTCCCAGAATCCCATGGCCCCCCAGTGGAAATCAGGGACCATGGGTGTATTAATTCTCCAGAGAAACAGAACCAATAGGATATACACACACATACAGAAAGAGATTTATTATAAGGGATTGGCTCACACAATTATGGAGGCTGAGAAATCCCACAATCTGCCATCTGAAAGCTGGAGGCCCAGGAAGCCTCCAGTATAAATTAAATCTGAAAGTATCTAGCAAGAGTCAGGATTACCACATCAAAGGTGGTTATTTCTTAATTCTGTCGCAATAGTTAATATTGTCTAAAGAATAATAATGACAAAGTTTAAATGTGGATTACTATGACAATGCTGTTTATGAACATTCTATATTACACAAAATAAAGTTCATTTTTAGGATTTTCTTCTTGTAGACAGACTTTAACCAATCCTAAAGAATCTTCCCCAAACTGGCATTAATAGGGTTAGAAGAAAAACTTTCTATATTGAAGATGAGTCTTCCCAATATAATTACTGTGGATTTGCTTTTATTTATGAAAGTCATACAACTAGAATCTGTAATCTATATTACTGGAAACGTCCAAAAGTCAGATTTGGATTTTAAATTTACATTCCTTAAGAAATTATAATATTTCAGGTTAGGAAATAATTTATCAATTTCCACCAAAAGGTAACAGAAGTTAAGAAATTATGGGTATTTGTTTTTGTTGCTTTGTAATAGACTGAATGAGAAGGTCTAGCGTAACTAGTTCAGAGTTTGAGGCCAGATAAAAAAACGTATCATAATAGCTAAGATGTTTCCACCTTGGCTAAGTACTTTATCTTAAACCTCATATCAAATCTATGAATAGAGGTAATAATTTACCCCTGTTTTTTTGCTACATGTAGGAAAACTGAGGTTTAGGGGCATTAAAGAGCATGCTTCAGTTAGCTCATGGCACTCCTTTTTCCAGGATGCATATCTTTACTGACCCTTTACTGACTGTTGCCCATACAACCTGGCTCAGCCAGGCTCTCTCTGTTCACCTTGATTCTACTCTGGGCTATCTGCGAACATGGGTAACCTCTCTTGAGTTTCAGTTGTCTTGCAGGAGCATAGGCTAAAGATATTAATGGACCTGGATCATCACTCTGAAAATATTAAGTTTGTTAAGTGCTTAGAAAATAATAGGCAATCAATTATTCTAGTTCTTTCCATATTTCAGAATATCTAGCACCTTAAGCAAATATAATAAATCATTTTTAAAACTTTATGAACCAGGTACTTTATGCCTAGCCCACATTGGCACTTCCCTATTTTGCTTTGTATCGAAGCGATCTAGAAAAGGTCATTTTTAAGAATCCTTTGACAGACATTCCTGTTTGGTTATGCCCATGGGAGGCATTCATATGCAAAAAGATGGAAGGGAGAAGGTGATTTTTTTTTCTTGTTTCTAATTCTAGCATTGAAGTGTTAGGTGACTGCTTGTGGCTGTGAGTTCCTGGGCTTCTGCAGGCTCAGTGAGCATATGACACCCTGGCTTCCTATGACAGCAGTTCAAAAAAAGTGTTCCAGCAGCTTCCGGGAGCTCCCAGGAGCCTCCTTTTGCTCCTTCAGCCTTAGAAGAGCTAGTGACTTTTCCCAGTTACTGATTTCAGGGTATCTTCATCTTTCTTTTTTAGCTCTTCCACTTTTCCAATACTTTTGCCACCAATTTAGTACATTAAATTCCCTTTTTTTTGAAATACTTAAGGTGGTTTCTGTTTTTCAAGCAGGATTTTGATTGACACACTTCCGTGAAAATGTGTCTAGTTTTTAGGTTATAATTGTATTAAACTGATATAATATGCATATAATTTCATAAATAAATAAATTCCAAATATGTATAATTATAAAACCTTTAAATTGGATTCCCCAAATCCTAACCATTTTTGAGGAAAATGTGACATTATGAAACATAGTTGCTGCCTTTATGAACATAAATTATTTCCTTTATGTGATAGGGGTGCACTGTTTAAGTGACTATTTTATTAAAATAATAATCTAGCTTTAAAAATCTCTGCCATTACAAAATAAAAGAGCATTTATTCTTATCTTTCAATATGCTCAATGAGAGCTCATGTTGTTTCATAAAACAAGCATGGACTTTGGAGATAATAATTACTATTGTCAACATAAGATATGTAAAAATCAATACCTACATCATATAATACATACCACCATGGTTATAAAGTGCATGCTTGAGTTTATAGTCAAACTACAACATTTGACTCAGAGACAGTTTTATTTCAGGCTATTTCCTGGCTAAATATTGTCATAATTCATTTGTAACTTCTGGATCTGGAGTAGGAACATTGAGAACTAACTATTCACAGAGAAAGCATTGATGTTCACATCAGGTTAAAAAAAAAAACACAAGCAAACTGGCTAAGTATACTATTACTTACAAAGGAGTTCTACTAGAAAAGCATATATTATTTGATTACGGTGCATAGAACATCAAATGGTAGGACAGAAACCAAGCTATGCATCAGCTCTGGAAGCCAAATCTTCAATTGAAATGTAAAAGTTTGCTTTCTAAAACTTCCTCTTGGTTTTATTTTCACTCATCTGCTAGCTATAATTACTTGTACATTCCTGTATCTGGTTTGTTCTGTTTTCAGACGTAAGAAAAAGTTGTGTCCATAGCGATCAGATGAGTGCTGGCATGTGGAAAGAAATCTAACTTAGAGTTGGTACAAAAAATAGCTCCAGAACAGTGTTCTCAAAATTTTTGGTCTCAAGACCCCTTTACATTGTTAAAAATTATAGAAGATTCCAAAGAACTTTTGTTTACATGTTAATCAATATTTACCAAGTTAAAAATTGAAACAACTGTTTAAAATATTTAATTCATTTAAAAATAATAGATTGCATCAAGTATTAACATACCTAAATGACAGTTTGCATGAAAAATAACCATTTTCCAAAACAAGCTAACTGAAAGAGAAGAGTGGCATTTTACATTTTTCATTTTTTTTTTACATTTCTTTAATGCATGGCTTAATACATACAGCCAAATTCTCGTATCTGCTTCTACATTCAATCTATTGCTGAATCACACATCATGTAACTTCTGGAAAACTCCACTGTACATTTGAGAGAGTGCAAATGAACAAGGCATCTAGAATCTTAGTATTATTATAAAAATAACGGACCCCTTTCAGACTCTCTGCAAGGGTCACAAGGACCCCTAGGGGTCACTAGATAAACACTTACACCACCGCTACCCTAGGCTATCTACAGCAATGGTTTTCAACATGTATTTCCCTGTAATACACACAATTTTCTTACACACATTTTCATGAATGTCTTCAGATATTATTTTGATCTTTAAGTGAAACTTCAGACAATTTCAGGCATTGGAAGGATAGTATGGTGAAGAATGGGTGCCTGGAAGAGATGTGTGGTATTCATAAAAGTATTGTACAAGCTTGTGGGAAATAAACGGTAGATTGTAAATAATAGGCAATTCCTAGCTATCTGCTGCAACTTCTTTATCCTGATTCAATGAAGCAAAATAGAATCCCAGTGACAGGAACATTATTACAGAGATAGTTTTAATCGGTTAAGTTCTGATTTCTTTAAGGAAATAATTTGAAGGTCTGAGCACTTACTTACTGGAAACCAATTATTTTTAAAACATTTCTCACAATGCGGGGAGGTGCTGTCTTGTATTATCCAATGATAGAAACTTATCACTTTCTTTCAGGTGGCTGCTGGAGGCGTGGTGTATAGTATTCCATACATTTAATTCTCTTTATATACAGTCGTTGACAAATAAGTTCACATTTTATTCACATATAAATGTGTATATGCATATATACATTCACATACATGTCCGTGTGTGCACATATTCATTCATTTATTCATCCATTCAACACATATTTACAGAGAGCCTCTCTAAATGTGTTAGGCTCTACTGCTGGCAGTTGGAATACAAAATAAAACACAAATTACGGCCCTTATGAGTCTTATGTTCTAGCGTGGCAAGAAATACAATAAAGATGAATAAGTAAAATAAATTATCCGTTACAGTGTGATACGCATTAAAGAGAAAATGAAAAGGGGGGAATAAGTATTGGGAACGGGCAATGCCATGATTTAAAACAGGGTGGCATGTACGGATTGACTGAAAAGATGACTTTTGGGCACAGAGGGAGGGAGCACTGTGGGGAAGAGTGTTCTAAGCAGAGGAAACAGCAAGTGCAAAGACCATGAGGTTGAGAGCTTATGTCTAGTCTTCTAGGAACACAAAACTGGGTGAGAAGTCTATGAGGTCAGAGAGGTAATGAAGGGAGGATTTTAAAGCCATTTTAAGGGCTTTGGTTTTTACTTTGTGTGGGAAGCCATGGGAGAACTTTAAACAAAGGAGTGGTATGATCTCATTTCTTTTTTAATAGGTTTACTTTGGCTTCTGTGTTGACAATAGACTCAAAGGAAAGCAAGGACAGAAACAAGATCGGTTCCTGTTCTACTGTAGTACTGTAATCCAAACAAGAGATGATATAGATTGTGATAGAGGTGGTAAGTAGCCGGATTCTGGATATATTTTGAAGCCAACAGATTATTGCAATAGATCATCTGCAAAATGGATATGGGACATAAGAGAAACAGAGCAATTAAAGATGAGTTTGGACAAGGAAAGATGACAGCCATTTACTGAAATAACAGACTCCACAGTGGGTGTGGCCAAGAGAGGGTTTGAGGCCTGGAAGAACATTTTAGAGAGATCCCTGTTGATTCAGTCCTGTCTTATGTGTTAACGTAAAGATAGATAGAATATAATTTATAACATTAAAGAACCTGTTCTAAATATGCAACTGAAGAACCATGAAAAACTTTCCCTAAGTTAACCGTATTTATGGACCAGGAAACATACCTGTGTTCTGATTCCAGCTCTACATCAAACGAAAGGACATTAAGCAAGTCATTTAACCTTGTTATATCTATTTTCTAACTGATGAAAACTAGGAAAATGAAGAATTGGACTAGGTGACCTCTTATATCTCTGCTGGATTCAAATCCCAGCTTTGCGTCTATTTCTATAAAATGGGAATAACAATAGTGCCTACCTCATAGCTTTTATGACGACTAAATGAATATATACGTCTAAAACACTGAGAACAATGCCTGACACATTGTTAGTTAATATTAGTATTATCTCTTCAAGCTGGAATCTTTACGCATCAAATTTTTGCTATTATCTGTTCATGGGTTGTATAGGATAGAAGGGTAAAACTGGGTTGCTAATAAAAGTAGGGAACTAAGGTTAAAGCAGAGCATGTCTACATTTATAGAAGTTATATGAAAAATAGTATTGCTTATATGAGTCAACATCACTGAACTAGATAGCACCCTTCCAGAGATTGGTTTATGTATTGATATATATGAATAAGAATCCCAAAAAACATTGAATTCAGGGAATACTACAAAACGTACACATTTTTATACATATAAGAACACTGAAAATGCCCAATCCCGAATGAAATCGTCAATGAAATCTCAAAATGCATCATTGCAAATAAGAATATTGTCATAGTGTTGAAATACATACCCTTCCCAAGATAAAAGACACGCTCTTTCCCTCTCTTCATTTTATCATAAATTAACAATACTTAGCTCTGAAAAAGGCAATGCACATGCTAAAATGAAATTGAAGAATGCTAGAGTTTTGATGTTTAAAAACACACGCTTGCAATGAAAATAATCTGTTTCTTTAATTTTAGATTCTTATGCCAATTTCTTCCTCCAGCTTCTTATGCACTATTCCGTTCAAAAAGAAAGTAATATCCCTTTCTTTTCGATTAAATTTTTCAACCATTCAGAAGGTGAATAAATTGGAACGTCCTAGGGTACTCTTCCTCCCTCGCCCCCCTTTTTTTCATAAAAGAGAACACACAGTACTTTCACTAACCGATCTTCAAACTGAAACTCAGCTAGGCGCCCAAAGGTTTCTTTTTGGGTTTCAAAGCTGGATTTTTGAGTATTACTACCTAATGGTCCTACACGCTTCTTACTTTCGCCACTCCAAATCTCTTCTGGTGGACGTGCATTAGAGCCTCTAGCGCCTAATATAAAGTAAAACATAAAGCAGGTAGAAGGACCCAGGGAGCGAAACTGCTGGTCCCCGGCAAATCGCAGGCTCGCAGCGCCGCGACCCAAGGGCGGAGCGAAGAAAAAGAAACAGCGCGGGGAGGCGCCGGGGCGAGCTCGCGTGTGCGCGGCGCGCCTTCCGCCCCGCGCGGCCCCGCCCCCGAGACGCGCCGGGCGGTCACGTGACGGCCGCGCGCGTTCCCGGCCGCTGCGGGCTCCGAGGCTGAAGAGAAAAAGACAGCGAGGTGGCCGCGGCTGTGGCCGGAGAGGTGGGAGTCGGGGCGAAGCCCTCGCGGGGGGCAGGGTGAAGGCCGGCCACTGCGGTGTCCTAACTCGGGGAGAGGAGGCCCGGATGGCCGTGTCACCTCCAGTCGCGACGCGCTCCGGGTCGGCCCTGCGCTCGGGGCCTGAGAGGGGCGGCGGCGGGGTCAGGGGCCGGTACGTAGATGGACGCCCTTGGGCTGGCGCGGCTCCGGCCGTCCGCGCGGAGGCGGGATGGGACGGCTCAGCCCTTTCCGCCGCCCCCGCCTTGGCTGTTGTCGCAGGCGAGAAGACTGTGACGGCCTCTGCGTTGCCCGCGGGTGCCGCAGCCCCTGCCCAGGGCGACGGCCGGAGCCGGGCTCGGTCCGGGTGCGCGAGGCGGAGCAGCGGCCATTACTGCGCAGCGTCTTCCGCCGAGTCCGCGGCGCTGCCCTTGGCGGCAGGCGGCTCCCTCTCCTTCCCCTCGGCGGCGGTGTCAGGCCTGTGCCCACGGACCTTCTGGCCTCAAGGTGTAGGGGTGGCGGTGACCTGGGAAGTAACCTGCTCCCTGTTTTCCGTTAGAGTCAAACACCTTGGGCCTTGGGTCAGGTCGAAGCTAGGGCGTACAGTCCGCATTTTGTCTTCTCCCGCACTGTCTTTGGCTGCTGCTTTCTCTTTTCTCCTTCCTTCTGCTCAGTGTCAGGGTCTTGCCTGATACGAAGCAGAGCAATCCCTTCGCCTTGTCCTGGTGAAACCCAGTGCAGTATATTCCTGCTTGTTTTGACGGCTGTTGAAGCATCGGAACAGTTAGATCTCTTGAAATACCCGTTGAGCCTCCCCGACCTCCCTGCGATTTAAAAGCCCAGGCTGTTGCTTTGTTCTGGTTGCTGGGTGCAGAGTTCTCTTCTTCCCCTCCATCCCGTCTGAAAGAGTGCGGGTCTTCCATTGTTGTCGCTGTTTATTTTCTGAAGGCTCCTAGAGAAAGGCTGTAAAATTGTTTTTGAGAGGGTGGCGATGGAACCGTTCTCTCCATAGGTAAAATCTGCAGGACTGTAAGTTTGCACACATGTTCTGGCAACTAGATTTTTTTTTCTTGTTATTCATTTTGGTGTATGTTTTTATTTAAGTGCCATTTTAGTGAGCATTTATTTCTCAAGTTTTGAACATTTTTAGAACATATTTTTGTAATATTGAAACTGCAGAACTGAGGTGAGAAGAAAGCCAAGAGATGTTAGAAAACGCTTTGTTCCTTGTATGATTGACATTTCAGGTACTGGACTTACTCCCCCCCATTTATACTTTTCAAATGGGATGTGAACTTACAATATTGGCATTCAAAGTGGTATATAATCACAGAATTTCGAAGACCTAGGACATTTTAGTGAATGAATCTGTGTTTAGACTTTTAAAAGACGTGGCATGTAAGGACACATGAATAACATGACCCACACAAATAACAGGATTTGTGATGTTGGCTTTGCTGGTTTTTTTTGACTAGCAAATATTTTTTGTGTTGAGTGTCTGGGTGCTCTAAAAACACATGAAAATAGGTCAGTAAATATAAGTTTAAAGAGAAAGCCAGATGAGTGAATGCCACTCTAAAAATAGAATTTTGGATGTGTTTGTTTTGGCCTCGTATATCTTAAGGTGGAGGATGTTGTTAAGCCCAGTTTTTGATTGAGAATTTATGTCTCAAATGGGCCAATGTAGGTTGTGGGCAGAATGAAAATACATTTGAAGGTTTTGGTTAGTTACTAGTTGTTTAGAACTGGGTGGAATTATAGTCATCAGGAAAACTTTCTCCAAATAGCCAGTCATTAGCACGGCAAAGAAAAACAGAAATAACTTTTTTTTAGGAGACATGTCAACTGGTACAGTGTTTTGTTTCAGTTTCCACCTACTTGAATTGTCAGAAGAAAGGAGCAGACTTTTTTTTTTTTTTGAAAGGATCCAAAATGATATCTTGACTTAAAAAGAAAAAAAAGTATTAATCTTTTCTTTTCACATTGATCTGTTTAAAGAATATTGTTTTATGTATTAGCTTTCTAATAGCATGAAGTGCCTGACAACACTCTGAGTTAGGTATTTTAATCCTTATTTTTCTCCAGTCTTAGTATCAGAAGGTGCTATAAGCTTTTTCCATTCTCTTGCCTGATTGCCTGTGCCTAAGGAATCTGAATTTATGAAACAACAGGCTGGATTAGGAACAATCTTTGTAGGTATGGAAACCAATTTATTAACACTTGGCTACAACCACCTGTGCTTACTTATGGACTCTTTAATTTTCATGGCCTATTACCTTTTGGGTTAATTAAAACTGAAAATGTTGTTAAATTAATGTTAAGTAAAGCATTTAGAGCTTAGAATTACAGAAGTATAGACTAGGGTGAAATGACAAAGACGTGGGAGTTATGACTTGACTAAGGTCACACAGATAATTAGCAAAAGAGCCTCTCATTTACGAAATGGTTGCTGGCCATGAAACTTCTAAGTTTGATATGATTAAAAGACACTATTAGTTCATATTTACAATTCATGGGGTTTATTTAAATAAAATGCAAAGCCCACGTTTTTAAAATTTTTTTAGGGGAAATTTAAAGGTTTAATGCTTAAGTATGAAGATTGTAAGGGCAGTAAGTAAATTGCCATACAGTAATTGTTTTTTTTAAGGGAAGTGATATGGAATAAGGGAAGTAATTCTTTAAAATATAGTACAATATTGAACCCCATATGAATTCTGACTGAAGACTTGTTTCCATGCATAACCTATGCTTTTTGTAAGCTGATTTTTAACGGGATGATAAAGGCTAAAAATGGAAACATTAGGACATTTAGTTATATCTCTCAATTTGGGTCTCTTTTTTAAGAAATATTAAGATGTATCTGATAAACGCTAAATCACACCTGTTTTCTCTACTCCTTTTCTGGTCTTTATCTTTTTTTTGTTGTTTTGAGTTGTACACCAAAAGTTGGAATGTTTCAAGTATTTTTTTTCTGTTACTGAGAGCTTTTATATAGAACATTTTCTGTTTTGTGTATTTTTAATAAAGGGTAAAAACTATTGAACAGCTGTTAATTGGAAAAAAACAGGAAATCTTCAAATATTTACAATTTGACATTTGTTTTCTATTTATATGTATTTTATATTGCTGTTACGTGCACATCTTTTTCTTTGATTATAGGTAACCATTCATTTGAATCTGAAAAAAAGTTGACTTTTTTGAGTTTGTGACTGACTTGAAAAGTGGAAGCATGAATTGCTTAGCGATCACAAATTATAAATAGTACAGATTTACTTCACTTTTAGTTAGGTTTATGTTGTATTTACTTGGTTGAGTGAGTAAAGCCTCAAATTCACTGATAATCTCTCAACTCCTTCATATGTTTTTACATTTTGCCTGTTGCTTTTTTTCCCTCCAGAATGGTTAAGGAGCAGAGTATCTAATTTAGTTTCAAATCTTTTCTGTTTTTATGTTATCTTATTGATAGAACATCATATTGAGTTTGGTGTATAACCTACAAGTCGTTTATTATAGCAGAGATTATGTATGTTTGAATTATTTATGTTTGCCAAATTAATTCTGGCCTGTAGTTAAAATTTTACTACTCTATCTTAAATTGTCCTTTTAGTTAAAATAAAAGCATGCTTTCTTGCCTCACTTATTAGAAACCTTTGGTTTCAAGTCATGTAGAAGTTTTCTTAGGTCTTCTTCACATTACTGTTCCGAATATTACACGTGTGCTCTGTTTTGTGCCCAATTGACATTATGGTTGATGCTTGAACAGCTCAGGTTTGAACTGTGTGTGTCCATTTATACAAGGATTTTTTTGTATAAATGCGTACACATGCCACCCCTGAGACAAGACAAGCCCCTCCTCTAACTTCTCCTCCTCAGCCTACTCAACGCGAAGACCATGAGGATGAAGACCTTTATGATAATCCACTTCCACTTAATAAATAGTAAATACATTTTCTCTTCCTTATGTTTTTCATATTTTCTTTTTTCTGGCTTAGTTTATTGTAAGAGTACAGTGTATAATATGTGTAACATATAAAATATGTATTAATCAACTGTTTATGTTATGTATCTTGATAAGACTTCCCGTCAACAGTAAGCTATCAGTAATAAAGTTTTGGGGTAGTCAAATGTTACACATGAATTTTCAACTGTGCAGGAAGTGGGCATCGCTAACCTCCCAACTTTGTTCAAGGATCAACTGTATAATTCTGAGAGGTTATGGTTGATGGGTCAGCTTGGCAAAATTGGGCACATCTAAACCTGTAATTTTGATTACAACAGAATATGCAATTTTCTTTCTTATATATATTTAGTAAAGGTCTGGGTAAATTAACATGGTGTTCATTTTTTCTATTCAGCAATACCTGTAGTGACTTACCAGTTTTATATTTAAAAAAAAGGTTAATATGCAAGACATTCTAGAACTGCATTGTCCAGTGGAGTAGCCACTAGTCACTAGGAGCTATTAAGCACTTCGTATGTTGCCGGTTTCAACTGAATTGTGGTGTAAGTGTAAAATACACACTGGATTTCAAACAATATACACACAAGAATGTAAAATATCACATTATTTATACTGAATACACATTGAAGTGGTAATATTGTAGATACATTGGGTTAAATAAAATAAGTTATTGAAATTAATTTTACCTTTATTCTTAATGTGGTTAATAGAAAATTTGAAATACGTGGCTTGAATCATATTTCTGTTAGATAATGCTTTTCTAGACCTTTTCCCTGAGAGACAATACATTGTAGAAAGGATTTTTTAAATAAATATTTGAGTTTGAATCCCATTTCCCAATGTTCTTACCATTGTGACTTTGGTAAGTTATTTAACTTTCTTAGCTTGAGTTTTCTCGTATGTAAACTGGGAAATTTCACAGGTTGTTTTGAGGATTCAGTGATATAAGGAGTTTAATAGTGCTTCACTAACTTTAATATACAAATTAATCACCTGGAGATCTGATTCTGTAGGTCTGGGATGCAGCTTTAGATTTTCATTTGTGAGGAACTACCAGGTAATGCTGATACTGCTGGTTGGGGACCACAGTTTGCATAGCTAGGACCTAGATTCCTATGTAAGTTCTAGTCCGTTTTCCTTCCCCAGCCTTTATTATCCATTTAGTCTCTGCTTTGAAAACTATCCATGGAATATAGAAATTGAAAAAGTCACCATAGCTTGCAAGATTTACTAAAATTGTATGTGTTGTGCCCTCTTAGGGATACTGCAGAATTCCTGTTTACATCTTTAAAGTTTTTTGTCTGTTTTTAGCTGGAGTTACTTTTTTGGTAGGGTGGTATTGCTAAATCTTGATCTAGAAGAGCCAAATTATGTTTTTTACAAATGTATTTTTAAGAGCTAATACGTAATTAAAAGTGAAATAATTTTAAGAATGTTCTAAGATAATAGGATAGTACACTTGACCCTTGAACAATGCATGAAGTTAGGGGTGCCAACCCCCTGCACAGTAGAAAATCTGAGTATAAGTGTTGTTTGTTTGTGTGTTTGTTTGTTTTTTACTTAGAGATAGGATCTTACCCTGTCATTACCCAGGCTGGAGTGCAGTTGCACAGTCATAGCTCACTGTAATCCTGAACTCCTGGAGTTCAATCTGATCTAAGGTGGGAAGTTTCTCCCACTTAATCCTCCCACCTTAGCCTCTGTAGCTGGGACTATAGGCACACACCACCATGCCTGGCTAATTTTTCTTACTTTTTGTAGAGATGGTTCAGTATGTTGCCCAGGCTGGTCTTGAACTCCTGGCCTCAGGTGATCCTCCGGCCTGGGCCTCCCAAAGTGATGGGATTACAGGCGTAAGCCCTGCCAGAGTATAAGTTTTGTCTCCCTCAGAGTTTAACTACTAATAGCCTACTCTTGACCAGAAGTCTTACCGATATATAGTCAATTAACACAGATTAAGTATGTTATATGTGTTAAATAGTTACAATAAAATAAGCTAGATAAAATATTAAGAAAATCATAAGGCAGAAAAAATACATTTACAGTACTGTATTTATCGATCCCGTAAATTTAGGTCATTTGTTTATAAGATGAATTATCTGTCTGAAATGGTAGGTGACTGCAGCTATGGACCTCAGTGTATGGTACATATCAAGCAATTCAACTTTTTCTTGAACTGTCATGACTTTTTTCTGCTTCTGGGGAGCACTTCCAGCATCACTAGTGGCACTTCATGTAGGTCCCATGGTGTAATCCAAGGTTTAAACTAAACATGATGAAAAATACTGAAGAACTTTGAGAGATCACTTTTTACTGAGATACATAATTTATTGGAAAGAGGAACTGCTTATGGGGAGATGATTAGTGTCACATGGCATTTTAAACAGAAATTCACAATACTTGAGCTCACCGCAATAGCAACAGGACATGGCTATGAAATTACAGTAATACAGTATGTACTATAGTTAATTTTATGCAGTTATGATTTAATACTGCATCTTTACATTTGTTTACATTTCTCTCAACTGCTAATGGTACCCTGCGCAGCCTGTGTTTGCATAAATTTTAACTTTTTATACCTCGGTATATTTTATGGTAGTAATAGACCTGTGTCTTCGTATATTTTATGCATTCATGGCATAACTTTTTCTATTTTTTTGATAATTCTAGGCTACACAGTTTGTGAGTTTTTCAAATTATCACAGATCTGCAAAAAAATTTTTCAGTGTACCTATTGAAAAAAATTCACATATGTAGGGTAGACCTGCACAGTTCCAAGCGATGTTCAAGGATCAGCTGTGCAAGGTTATTTTATTGTTGAAGATCTTTGGAAGAAGAAATGAAATCATGAAGATTTTGAATATTAGAGGAAGGCATTTCCAAGAGAGTCCTAGAAATAACTTTAGACCAGAAAAATTGAAGAAATATCAAGCTAAAATAAATATTGTTTTTTTTTAAAGGGCATTAATTATATAAGGAAAGGTCATACTGGAATGTGGATATGGTCATTGATACAACCTTTGTTTACTGCTAAACGTAGCTAGACTAGAGGGGTGTGATGAGGCTACAGGTGTTCCTTGTATTGAAGGAAAATGTTCATGTTGAAGGAAAGTATCTTTGTTCATGGATGCTTGGCTGTTATTTGAGGACTACTGACTAAATAGGTCCCTGTTTATGGTTTATGTGTGCTTTTTTTTTTTTTAATCTGTTAAGGGATTTTTCAAGGTATTATGCTATTTTATTCCTAAATTACTTGAATTCAGTTATTAGTCTTCAAAGGAAGCAAAATGAGAAAACTGCAACCCCTTGGATTAACTAGAATTTTTTTTGCCACCTT
Source organism: Lepilemur ruficaudatus (assembly GCA_963574885.1). Lineage (NCBI taxonomy): Eukaryota > Metazoa > Chordata > Mammalia > Primates > Lepilemuridae > Lepilemur > Lepilemur ruficaudatus. Next base: position 742 of record CAUYRT010016013.1, on the reverse strand, counting down.
TTTTCTCCTAGTGTATATGTAACAAAACTTTTATTTTAATATTTGTGGCTATAGCTTTATTTTAACCGTGTGAAATAGTTTTATTAAAAAGTTCACAACTTATTTAGGTGCCCAAATAGGGTTTTTGTTAAAAGAGGATTTTTGTGCATTATTTTGAAGCTACTTTTCTTCAGCTAATTTAGATTGCTTTAAGCATTAGCTTTTGTTTCAGAGAGAAAATATTTATGGATAATACCTGAATAAAGTAAGTGAATAGAGGGGAAAAGATGAGGTATGTTAAAATGGAGACTATGTATATAAATGTAAGAAAGAAGGAGGATTAGAAATAAGAACAGGTATTTCTGTGTATTTCATAAAACAGCACCTCCTATACATCTGAATTACTAAAGTATAAACTGATCAAGATTTTAGAAGAAATGTAATTATATCTTTCTGACTAGCGGTTTTTTTTTATTTTTTATTTTTTTTTCTATTTTCTTTTTTTTTTTTAAGTGTTCAGAGGGAAATTTATAGCATTGAATCCATATAATAACAAAAAAGAAAGATCTAAAATAACAAAAATCTAAAATTTCAGCTTAGGAAGTGAGGCAAAAAAGACAGTTAAATCCAAAGAGAGCAGAAGAAAATAAGTAATAAAAATTGTGCAGAATTCAATAAAATTGAAAACAGAAAATACGTAAAGAAAAACAATGAAACACAAAGCTAATTCTTTGAAGGGATCTATAAAATTGATAAGCCTCTA
>CAUYRT010016012.1:0-26275 GCA_963574885.1 Lepilemur ruficaudatus | reverse complement strand
GGGAATTAGGGGTCTCAATAGGGGGAAGGAAATCCTCTAAAACTGATTTATGTGAATAGCTGTACAACTTGGTAAATTTACTAATAACCATTTAATTGTACACTTAAAATGGAGTAAAGGCATGATATGTATATTACACTTCAATAAAGAAAAAAAAACTTGTGTTGAGGGTGAGCTCACACTTGCAAAAGCCTTTTCTCTCTGAGGGGACAGTGACAGCTCAGATTACAGGGCTTCTGCAGTTTACTGGGGGGGGGGCGGGTACCTTGCCTTATTTTTGCTTCTCCAAAAGAAGGCAGAGGCGTGCATAAATTAACCCCTGGGTAGATGGCACAGCCAGTAATTAGCCACACTTTGCAGTGGAAAGTGGGGACTTGGTAGCTCCTGTCACAGAACACGCAATTTTCTCCAGATCTGGTGCAGAAAATACCTTGCATTCAGATTGCTCCTTGGCTGTTGAGCCAGTCCTAAGTAGGACTCACACACACAGACACACACCCCGGAATAGGGGCTGCGTGTTGATCAGAAATCCAGGTGAGCTCCCTTTGAGCTCCAGGTGGGCTGCCCAGGTGAGGGTGAATCGCTCTCATTTCCAATCAGGTGGTCTAAAGTGCATTTGAAAATCACCTCACCTGTGCAGTCAGTGAGCTAACCTTCAAGCCGATCCCCCGAAATAGGTATCCCGTTAATGGGTGCGGTGCGTACCATCTGGGGGATGGACACGCTTGAAGCTCTGACTCCGGCGGGGCAAAGGCAACAGATGTAACCTAAACATTTGTACCCCTGTAATACGCTGAAATTTAAAAAAAGGAAAAAAATAGAACGAGTAAGAGCATGCATGTGTCTGTTACGAAAATGACAAATATACAAAGCAGAAGAATGTAAGTTTTATTATTTTTTTTTTAAAAGGAGAGATCACACACGCCCACATCTCACACGGAGGACAACAGTGAATCTGAGAAGTGGCCCCAAACACCTGCATTCTGTTCTCACTTCACATTTGAGGAAGCCACTTTAAAAATTCTGTCGTATCCTTCGTCCACGGACAGAAAAGCTCACTGGGGAGAGGAGACGCCCAGGGCGAGGCTGATTTGCAGGGGACGGCGGAGTAGCTGCTGGTGTGGACGTCTGCTCGGGGCCTGCCCAGGGCTCGGGGCTGGGGACCCTTTGCTGGTCGCCGGGCATGCGACCGGCTCCCAAAGGAGGACGAGCTCCTTGGCACGGGGCACTCCAGGTAGGGGCGAGGGGCCCCATAATGTGTCTACCTGTCTGCGGACAGCAAGCCAAGTGTGTCGGCCAGGCGTCCCCAAGGTAGCAGGGTGATGGGGTGTTACGTAGCCTGCACATCCTTCTCCAAAAAAGTCACCAAGTAGGAAACAGCAAGGGACATAAAGCTAAGGGCTATCTTAGAAGGTGGCCCTGCTAAACCACATTTCCACCAGCACAGGTGAGGGGCCGAGAGGGGCCGACCCTCTGAGATGAGGCCGTCTCTCTCTCTGGGGGGTCCCGGTCTGTCTCCTGGGGTCGGTTTCCACACCCCACGTTCAAACCGGACCACACGATGCCGTGAGGAGGGGAACTCCTGCCCCCGGCGGGGTGCTGAAATGCAAAGACACCAAGCTTGTCCCCGGGGTCACGCCGGGGAATGACAAAGCCAACATCCCTAGGGAGGGCTTGGTGGCATTTTGTTTTGGGTACCAAACTTAGCATGCGATTGGCATTTGCAACTATGTATCCGTACGTGTATATAAATATGTATCATGTTGAGAACGTTTCCTTCTGCTCTTATTGTGTTAATAGTGATCAGAAAGCACGGTTCAATTTTCTCAAAGGTCTTTTAGATAAGTCTGTTGTGTTCTTTTATTTTGTCCTATAGTCTGGAGAGTTATATCAAACATGCCTTAATCCATCCGGAACACGAAACTCTCTTTTTAATGTGTCTTTGTATTGTTACGGTGAATGATGTTATTTGCTTAATTTTTATGTGGTTTACAACCATATTCATATCAGTTTGCGGGGTTTTGTGCTGTGTAAATTAAACTTTACAATGATTTTTATTATGAGGATCTCCTGGTAATTTGGAAGCACTCTTCTTATCTCTGAATAATAGAAACACCAGGAAAATTCCTCAAAGGTTTCAAAGGTTTCAATAATAGAAACACCAGGAAAATTCCTCGAAGGTTTCAAAGAACGTAGTTAAGAATTCGATGAGCTTGAACATTTTCACGTAGAAAAGACTTTTTCTAAACGTCTTCACTGGAACGGAATTAGTAACATTTCCTTTGATTTTTTTAAAAATCTGTTTTGCCAACGCCTGGTTCCCTGGTCTTGTTCCTCTTGTTCGGCTTTTTGAGTGTAAAAATCACTGCAAATCACCTTAATTTCTGTGGTCCCTGTACCACAAATTAAATTCAAGTCAATCTGGGGTATGTGCACGTAATCTCTTCTTGCATTTTGCTTTCCTGTGGCTTATGTGATTCCCCCCCCGCCCAGAGAACTGGATCTCTGCTTTATTTTATCCATTTATCAAAAATATTTACTTAGCTCTGGTGATAAGTTTCCCTTGGCTGTGCAGAAGCTTTTTAATTTGATCAGGTCCCATTTATTTATTTTTGTTGTTGCTGTGATTGCCTCTGGGATTTTATTATCCTGGTTGGAGCTGGAGCCCATTCTTCAAAGTGAAGTATCACAAGAATGGAAAAACAAGCACCACATGGACTCACCAGCCCATTGGAACTAATTGATCAACACTTATGTGCACAGATAGTAGTAACATTCATCGGGTGTTGGGCAGGTGGGAGGGTGGAGGAGGGGATGGGTATATTGACGCCTCATGGGTGCAGTGCGCACCGTCTGGGGGACGGGCACGCTTGTAGCTCTGACTCGGGTGGGGCAAAGGCAATTTATGCAATCTAAACGTTTGTACCCCTGTAATATTCTGAAATTTAAAAAAATATTTTCTTAGCATCTGTTTTACATGTTATGCAATGTTCTAGAACAGCAGTCCTCAAACTTTCTGGCACCAGGGACCGTTTTCACGGAAGACAATCTTTCCACGGACCTGGGAGGGCTTTCACGGTTTCCGGATGATTGAAGCGCATTCCATGTATCGTGTACTTTATTTATATCATTATTAAATTGTCACTTGCCACTCACTGATAGGGTTTTGGCACGAAAAGCGCGAAAGAGATGTCACGAAACACAGAAGATACAACAAGAAAGGCTAACACACTCGAGGAATTTCAGAGAGATGGCGGAGAGGGTGAGTACCCGGAATTCCTGAAGAGAAGACGTCTGAGAATTAACCAGAGTTGATGAAAGACAGAAACCTACAGATAGAGGAAACGGAATTCATCCCCGAGAAGCATAAAAATAAAGACACACATGTGCACAGTCGTATAAAATTCAGAACACCAAAGACAAAGACACAATTTTAACAACAGTCCAAGAATAAAAGATAACACGTTTTCGAGAGGTGACTTCCAAGTGACTTCCGTAAAACATCAAGGAAAACCCAAAGTATAAGAAGGAGGAGAAATAAAAGAACGGGTATGTTGAAAGGAAACGGATCCCAGAGAAAACGCCTTTCAAGGACGGGGCCGAAATAAACACAGTGGCAGAAACAATAACCGTGGAAACTGTTTCACTAGCAGACTATAACTGCAGAAAGATTTAAAGATTGTGCACTGAAAAAAGGAAATCGAAACTAACCTGAGTCGGAAGGTGGGAGGTGCATATGCAAAAATAAAGACATCTGAAGATGCTAAACAGGTAGGTAAATCTGTACGAATATGGGACGTATAAAACGACACTACTCACATCACGCGGAGTTACGGGGCCTGGTGATGAGACGGGAAATCACGTCTGAAGTGAGCGCTCACAGGAGAAAATTGCTTGTGGAAAACAATCAATATAACTTTTTAAATGTGCAAATTTTACGCAAGAGAGCGCTGTCATAGCTACTATTGTCAACAGGCTATGTGATCATAAGCTGCTATTTTCTATCCCAGAAGCCAGATAAATGTTGCTCCTTTATTGTTAAATACTACATAGTTTCATCTCGATGCAGGGTCAGCTGTGAGTCTTCGAAAAGGGATTTGGAGGGTTTCTTTTTCTTTTCCTCTTTTTGAAACAGAGTCTTTCTCTGTCACCCTGGCTAGAGTGCAGTGGTGTCATCATAGCTCACTGCAGCCTCCAACTGCTGGGCTCAAGCGATCCCCCTGAGTAGCTGGGACTACAGGTGCGCACCATCATGCCCAGCATAGAGGGTTTGTTTTATTTTTTTTTTTTGAGACAGAGTCTCACTCTATTGCCCGGGCTAGAGTGCCGTGTCGTCAGCCTAGCTCACAGCAACCTCAAATTCCTGGGTTCAGGTGATCCTCCTGCCTCAGCCTCCCAAGTAGCTGGGACTACAGGCATGTGCCACCATGCCTGGCTGATTTTTTCTATATGTATTTTTAGTTGGCCAATTAATTTCTTTTGTATTTTTTAGTAGAGACGGGGTCTCGCTCTTGCTCAGGCTGGTTTCGAACTCCTGACCTTGAGCGATCCGCCCGCCTCGGCCTCCCGAAGTGCTAGGATGACAGGTGTGAGCCACCGCGCCCGGCCGAGGGTTTCTTAATGGAGACAGTGTGCATGGGAAACTGACGTGCCAGCGGCCAGTGGCATCCCTCGGTACCAGGAAGGGACACCCCAGGGACACTGGTCATTCTATTGCATCAATCACACACACACACACACACACACACACACACACACATACACAGACACACACACACACACGGGATAATGGACATAGAAGATCTTGGAAACTCGAGGGGGCATTCGCTCCTTGTCATTGACTTAGCAATCGACTTGTTAGACACAACACACCTCATTTCTTTTCACGTTGGCAGCGGGTTACCAATCAATGCCAAATGCCAGCAGGTGGAAAGGTGGCCAAGAAAGATATCGAAACTGAGGTACCCAGTCAAGGGGGAACGGTATTCTCAACCCTACAGGACTTCAACAGTGAATGACGACATTCTACCTGTCGGATGAGACAATTTGCAACACAGGACAGGTTCTCTTTCGATAGGTCCTTCTTCTTGGGAGAGTGGGCTCTATTCCAGATACTCGCTCTGTTGGCTTACTCACTGGTTAGTTTATTTAAAGGATTAAGAGGGATTACGTAATCCACATCATTGCTCTTTCTCTCATACATGGCATGCCCACGGTTGAATTAATTTAAAGAAAATCCACAATTTTTTTTCTAACTTGGAAGACACAGTCTGAAGGTCCAACCTCACATCACAATTTTGTCCTTACACAACTGACGGTCGTACAAATGGAACACAAGAGCCCCATTTCTCAATGGCGGATGCTCACACATGTTGAACCCCAACCCTGAGCATCTAGACTTGTCAGAGGAAGCTCACGAGAGCATTTCTGCTCACTCCTGGAGTCACCTTTAATCACCCAGGACAGTTATTACTGGGAAGTAATACTGGGAACTTCCTTCTTTGAAAAATTTAAAAAGCATTCATCATTTCTGTCCAATTCAGTCATCTCTCAGCAGAAATATATTCCCAAGTGCGGAGGAAATCCTGTTGATACAGTGAGTTTTATACCAATTTTTATAATCCTGGCTCATTTAGACAATAACTTCTAGGTTAAATATTTGGAAAACTCACATGAACTGGAGGGGGAATGTGTAAAAATGCAGGCACCCCGAGTTTAATTCCTTTTCATGTCTTTGGGGAAAAAAATAGTGACATCACCACTGTTTTGTTAATTCGATCTGCATTTATCAGACACTAACAGCACACCACCCAAGATGCAGTGGAGTTGGAAGACAAGTAATATCTATTCCTTTTTCCGAATGGGCCTACAGTCTACCGGGAAAAATAAGATTTCTACGGGGAATATGCTGTTATGTAGGGTGTCAGGGTCTACATGAGAAAGGAGATGTGCAGGTTGGGTTGATGTGCAGGTTGCGGTGACCTTGTGCGGTGTTTGACCTCGTTGGTGGACCACAGTGGAGCTCCCTGAGGGTGGGGGAGGGGGAAAATCAGGATGCAACGTGTGACGAGGCATGTGTGCTCACATGCATGCAAACGCAGTGTTTGCACTTGAGGGTGTCTCTTGGAATATACCCCGAGAGCCTCACCTCACACTAGCCTGTAAATAGAACCCATTTGTGTACAAAGAGGTGCCAGTGCAAATGGGTTCTGGGTTCTGTCTGCAAGAACCTGCTGGTTAGACCATAAATGCCTAACACACAGCAGACAATATCTATACACTGTGTTTTTCTAAGGTGAGCAATCTTTGCTGGCTCTTTCTAATCTGGCGCTCTCTCTCTCTCTCTCTCTCTCTCTCTCTCTCTCTCTCTCTCTCTCTCTCTCACGTACACAAATACACCCCATAAATCTGGCCCAGTTGTTGGTCTCTGGTTCCTCAATGATTACTCTGTGGTGCGCAAAAATGTTAGTGTTGGAAATGCAACTTCATCCGTTACAATAGATACATCAGAAATTAGGTGGCGCTTAAACATCCATTATTGAGACATTTTCTGGTATTTCCTATCCACATTTGTGTTGTTCAAGCCACGTCTGCCTCTAATAAATTAATCTGTCAGTACACCATTGGTTTTAAGAGCTAAAACAAAAAAAAATGGCAGGTTTTTTTTTTTTTTTTTTTTTTACATACCCACACAAAATAAATTAGGTGGCAAAATGTCAATGAGTGACTGTACCCTGACACTAATAGCCTCATCAACCTGGTCCTAAGTCCCACACAGATGTTCCAATCAGGCTGTCAGTTTTAGCACATGATAAACAGGACACCAAGTCAAATTTGAATTTCAGATAAACAAAAACATTCTTTTTTCCTTAGTGCAAGAATGTTCCAACTATTTCATGGGGCCATACTTTACTACCTAAAAATTGTTTGTCTCAAATATCGCATGGAACATACTTATACTGAAATAGTATTCATTTCTTTATTTTTTTAAAAAATTCTCAAATCTTTATTATAGTTCTAAATAATTTTCTCTAACAAGCAAACATACCTCAACACTTTAACATTTTTTAAAAAATTTCAGCATATTATGGGGATCCAAATGTTAAAGTTATGTATGTATTCATTGTTTATGATGCAATATTTGGGGGCATACTTAAAAATATCATAATATATGGAAAATTTAAACTTAACTGGTGTCCTGTATTTAATCAGGCAATGCTACTTTCAAAGCTATGGCTTGACATTTAAAGGCAGATAAGGAAGACACCAAAGAAGTGGATATCAATGAACTGCAAGACGTGGGCAGTATCGCAGCCATACAAACAGAGAGGACAATGCAAAGATGGCAATCTCCAGACTATTCCAGAAGTGCTAAGAATTGTGCACGGCAGGAGGAGGGCAAAAATAGCCAACCTGGGAGAGCTGATAGAGCATGCTGCCTCATTCCATAAAACTTTATGCCACAATCAAAACTGTCATGGAGATTGACATACATAGCAATTTCGTAAATTAATACTAAATTAAAAATTAGAAGGCTATGATTACAAATACAGTTGCACATCAATAATCACTGAAGAAAGGGCTCGGAGGAACAGAGCAATTAGGTTGTTTTGTTTTAGTATTTCATGCCTAAATGACTATATTAGTCAGGGTTCTCTAGAGAAACAAAACCAACAAGATGTGTGTGCATGTGTGTGTATAGATAGGTAGATTGTTTTTCATTTCAGAGTTTTATGGGGGTACACAAGTTTTAGTTACATAATTTGCTTTTGTACAGTTTGTGTTAAAGTTATAAGTGTGCCCATCCCCCAGATAGTGTGCACTGTACCTGTTAGGTGTGAATTTACCCATCCCCTCCTCCCTCCTCCACCTGCTTGGTTTCCGATGAATGTTATTTCCATATGTGCACGAGTGTTGCTTGATTAGTTCCAATTTTGTTTTGAGTACATGTGGTGTTTGTTTTTCCATTCTTGCCATATTTCACTAAGAAGAATGCTTTCCAGTTCCACCCAGGTTGTCACAAAAGAAACTGGATCACCATTGTTATTTGTGGCTGAGTAGAACTCCATGGTATACACATACCACATTTTACTTATCCACTCATGGACTGATGGGCACTTGGGTTGCATCCACATCTTTGCTACTGGGAATTGTGCTATTATAAACATTCTACCGCAAGTGTCTTTTTTATAGAATGTCTTTTTTTCCTTTGGGTAGATGCCCAGTAGTGGGATTACAGGATCAAATGGTAGTTCTACTTGTAGTTCTTTGAGGTATCTTAATACTACTTTCCATAGAGGTTGTACTGGTTTGATGTCCTGCCAGCAGTGTAAGACTGTTCCTGTCTCTCTGCATCCATGCCAACATCTGTTGTTTTGGGACTTTTGGATAACAGCCATTCTCACCAGAGTTAGGTGATAGCTGTCATTTTGATTTGCATTTCCCTGACGATTAGGGACACTGAGCATTTTTTCATATGTTTTAGATAAGTAGATCGATTAATTCATGGATAGATACAGATATGCTGATACATTGATCAGTGACATAAATATAGATCGGATACACAGAAAAAATGACAGATACGTTGGTAGGCAATAGATACTAAATAGAATGACAGATTCATCGATGATAGAGATGATAGGTAGACAGATGAGAGATAAAAGGATAGCCTGATAGATGATAGATTGATAGAATGATATATTGACATATTATATAGATAACAGATAACAGGATGACAGATAGATAGGAGGGAGGGAGGGAAGTGGGAAAGAGAGAGAGACAGAGAGATAGACTGAGATATTAAGGAGAAGGAGGCTGACAAGTCCAATCTGTGGTTGTGGGCTGGCAGGCTAGAGACCCAGGAAAGAGCAGATGCTGCAGGTCACACCTGAAGGTCATCTCCTGGCATGATTCCCTCTTCCTCAGAGGAGGTCAGTCTTTCGTTATACTCAGGTCTGCAACCGATTGGAGGAAACCCAATTATCTACATGATGAAGGGTCATCTCTTCTCAAAGTCACTGATCTGAACATTAATCTCAACCCCAAACACACTCACAGCAACATCCAGCATAGCGGCTGACCACATATCCGGGCACGGTGGCCCAGCCAAGTGGACACATAAATTAATCATCACAATGATTACTGCTGACACTAAATACTTAAAAAGTAAAGCAACAGCCAAGGTGAAGCAAGGGCTGAGAAGCATCCAGGGAGCTGTATTTTTAAAAGTAGCCGGGCAGAGAAAGGGCTGATATAAATGGGAATGGATGTGTAAGGTCAGACAAGTTCTCGTAAGAGGAGAGACCCCAGCATGTTTGTGGACCAAGAGCAAGAGCTTAGGGGATGTATATTGAATGACTTTCCCTCTCGTCAATTCCAAGCGAGGAACTGTTGTGGTCTGAAGGCAGGAAAAGAAACCTGTACAGATACCTAGAAGTCCACTATTGTGCCTCGTTTTATCTTTGTCACCATCATCACCATCATCATCATCACCACCATCAGCATCAGCATCATCATACCACTATCACCACCATCATCACCATCATCATCACCATCATCATCATCACCATCATCACCATCACCATCATCATTATCACCATCATCATCATCAGCATCATCATCACCATCATCATTATCATCACAACCATCACCACCACGATCACTACCATCATCACCATCATCATCATCACCACCATCATCATCAGCATCATCATACCACTATCACCACCATCACCACCATCATCACCATCATTATCACCATCATCATCACCACAACCATCACCACCATGATCACTACCATCATCACCATCACCACCATAACCATCATTATCACCATCATCACCATAATCACATCATCATTATCATCACCATCGTCACCACCACCATCGTCACCACCTCACCATCATCACCACCATCATCAATGTCACCACCATCATCACCACCATCATCACCGTCATCACCATCATCATCATCATTCATGGGAATCTGAATCCCACATGGTGAGTCAGAAGAGCTGTCCCTTGTGGTTCTGAGAGAACAATATGCCCTGTGAGGACCTTCTCCCTCTCTACTTTACCTGCCCCCCTCCAAAAAAAAAAAAAAAAACCCCAGTGGTTTGACTGATGATTTTTTGTACTGTGGAGCATCTGCTCTGGCTAGAAACAGCTAAAAGTGATGACCGAACTTCCTTGAGAGGCAGCATCTAAGTGGCCTTATAACAAATCGGTCTGGTCCGGGCCTCCTGAACAATTTTCAGGGCAGCTTCAGCTCCTGTACAGTCATTTGTTGTGCTGTCATTCTCTGGTTCCTAGGGAATAAATTAACAAAACCGAACTGGACATTATCTCTTCACTTTCCTTCAGGAAGTATTGTTTTTTCTCTGGAAGAAGTTGCTGTCCTGAACAGGTGTAGGCACAGAAACATTAATTTGTGTTACTTCACCTTTCTGGGAAAAATAACAGGAGTAGTGATGAGGCTTCTATGGTTATGGTCATCAACTGGCCCCAAAACTAACTTTAAAATAGTGTCTTTACATGCATGGCATGCAGCTGTGAGGTTGAACTTAGATGTGAGTAGGAGAAAGGATCCAACAACGCTGTGCAGACATACTAGGAAAAGGAACTATATGTGAAAATTTAAAACAATGGCATCATTTTGATGAGACGTGGCAATATCTGACTGGACCAAAGATATAAGTCTTCTCGTGGTCACAGCTGATGCCACACCTGGGTCCCATGGAGGAGCGACAGAAAACAAAGGGTTCCAAATACATCAATTCTTTCTGAGCTGCTATGACCGATGGTTAGATGTTGGCCCATCGATGAGGCATGTCAGTGTGTTCTTTCCAATGTTAGAGCTTGAAGCCAAAGCTCAGTGAATTGGGAAGGACATCCCAGTTGGCAGCTGTGCCTCAATCAGGCCCAGCTGGGACTCTACAAGCTCAAATAATTGTTAAGGCAGATGAATACCACCAGGCTGACTGGTGTCTGTCCATGTGGATGGAGCCTGGTAAAGAAAATCCACAAAGGGAGACTTTTGACATCTGGGTAAGCCATTTATCTACCCACCCATCCACCATCCATCCATCCATCCACCCACCCATCTACCCATCCATCCATCCATCCATCCACCCATCCACCCATCCACCCATCCATCCATCATCCATCCTCCCCTTCTACATGCGTACATGATGTGACAAGATCTTCCCCAGCCTTGGGGACACAAGGGCACAGAGATACAGTCAGGTTGACAGAACTCCATGCTCCACGTGAGAGTCAAGGCTCCAGGAAGAAAAGACCTGGACACTCAGGGAAGAGAGAGGAGCTGGAGCTCAGCAACTCAGATTCAACAACTTCTCACTTAAGAAGACCAAGGGACCCCATAGGGCAGTGCTGAAATCAGCATCCACTGGTAAGTACCAAAGCACCCTGTTTCCCAGGCAGCCTCGTAAAGACAGGGACATAATCTCTCCACAAAGGCACAGGTACAGCGAGGGCTTTCTCTGTGGCCAGCTTAAAAGCCCTCCCGCCCCAGCTCACACCCAGGTTGATCTAGGAACAGACCCGAACATGAGTCTGTTAGCAGAGATGCCCAGAGAGGGCGGTGAAGGAGCTTTAGTGACAAGGTAAGAATGGAAAAAAATGAAATCCAAGGGTGACGGTGAAGGATAAGATGCAGAACTGAGGTTGACTTGCATGGAAGCTGGACGGACCAATATTTGCACGGGTGGAGAGAGGAAAAACACACGCAGGGCGGAAGGTGTGTCGGAAACACGGGGTAACCATTACTCATAATGACCTTGTTCAAGGAACAACACAGACTCCAGAGCAGGTGCCAGGGGCACGCGGCAGGTCACAGCGGATGCGTGATGTGGGAAATGAGGATGGAAAGCCAGGGACAGGTGGGTGGGGGCTTCGGCTTGCAGGCAGTGAAAGGCTGGGAGTGGACGTCTGCAGGTGCCTGACCTGGATCCCAGTGGCAGGGGCTGGAAGAAGGGAAACCAGTCAGGAGACCGTTGCTGTGACAGCTCTGGAAAGAGCTGCTCTCGAGCAGGAGGGTGGCGGTTACAGAAATAAAACAGCAAGAGAGATTTTGAAGGAAGGTGAGTGACATTCGAGAACCTCATTCTCACGGAAGTTTCAAAATCTCTCCCTCCCTTCATGGGTAGTGGTGGGTTCTTATCTTTTGCTTCCTCTGAAGACATCACTGTGTTTCTAAGATCATACAAACTGATATGCTCTGTAGCGACACAGGGAGGGCTCGTGTGAGAGGGAAAAAACGTTGTGTGGATGACAGAGAAGCGTGACCGGGGAAACGAGACTTATCCACAAAGGTGTGGATAAGAGATATTCAGACTTCTAAAGGAAAGTGACACCCCCCCACCCCGATACACAGGCCAGCCTTACAGATTAAGACAAACCTGCGATAGGGTGATGGAAGCCGGTCAACTCTTTTGCAAGCTTAGTTTTAATTTAGTTCTGGAGAAAAAAGAACGAGTAAGGTGTCTCTCTACTATCATGTCCCAAAGTGAGGCAGACGCCACCCACAGACGGCTGTCATGAAGGCTGTGCAGAGACTCTATGAAGTTGGCATGCAGAGTGTATGAAGTTGGCATGGAGAGTCTATGAAGTTGGCATGCAGAGTGTATGAAGTTGGCATGGAGAGTCTATGAAGTTGGCGTGCAGAGTGTATGAAGTTGGCATGGAGAGTCTATGAAGCTGGCATGCAGAGTGTATGAAGTTGGCATGCAGAGTCTATGAAGTTGGCGTGCAGAGTCTATGAATTTGGCACGCAGAGTGTATGAGGTTGGCATGCAGAGTCTATGAAGTTGGCATGCAGAGTGTATGAGGTTGGCATGCAGAGTCTATGAAGTTGGCATGCAGAGTGTATGAATTTGGCATGCAGAGTTTATGAAGTGGGCGTGCAGAGTGTATGAAGTTTGCATGCAGAGTCTATGAAGTTGGCATGCAGAGTGTATGAGGTTGGCATGCAGAGCCTATGAAGCTGGCATGCAGAGTATATGAGGTTGGCATGCAGAGCCTATGATGTTGGCATGCAGAGTCTATGAGGTTGGCATGCAGAGTCTATGAGGCTGGCATGCAATGATGTTGGTGCAAACAGGGGTTCTGACTTCTTTGGAGGGAAAAGAGACCATCGCTTAGGGATGTGAGCTGCGGGGTGCGCAGACCCACCCGACGGTGGGTTGACAGTGTAACCGCCAACCGCCACCTTTGCATACCGGTAGAGCTGGGAAGGGAGAGGAGAGGTGCCCGGATTTCTTTGCCCACAAATAGCTACGAGCACAGTGAGAAGGCTGGAGGGCTGGCTCCTATGGAGTAGGGGGCGTCTGGAACGACTCCCTCGCAGTCCAGGGAGGGAAGAGAGAAAGCATTTCCACAGGCAGGGGCTTCTACGCGGCGTCTCCCTCCGGAGAACCCGATAGTTCTGACCAAGAACGAAAAGCCCGTGAGATGCACACCCGTGTGTCCGCACACGGACGCGCTCAGACAGCTGTCGGAGGCAAAGCGAGAGACTGTCTGTGACCGCCTAACTGAAGAGCCGGGACACCCGAAACCCCAGTTAAGGGACCTGGCTCTGATCTGCGGAGGCGGACGGGAACGTGCCCGCGATTCTGCAAGCAGGAACCCGATTAATCACGGCACTGTCGGCGTGCTAATTAGAAGAGAAACAGCCGGCTTAGATCAACACCGCCCAGAGTGTTCGCTGGGACAAGGAAACATTCACATGACGGGTGGTAATAAGCTGTACGTATAACTCAATATCCTCATGGCTTTTATACACACACACACACACGTATAGACATACATACATAGATTATATCACGTGTTCTTATAGCATGCTGTAACAATGTATGAATATTATACACATGTTAATGTGTCTCACATATATTTTTGTGTGTATACATATAATTGCATGAATGTATACAGGATATACACACAGACACATATACACATAATTACTAGATTATATCATATATATTCTTATAGAATGTTATAACAATATATGAATCTTTTTTTTTTTTTTTTTACCAATAATAGCCCACATTTATTAACAAATACCAAGTGGCAGACACTGGGTTATCACATGGATTATCTCATTTAATCCTCACCACAGACTCACAGAGAAGGGCTGCCAATGGTTCCATTTTACCAAGGGGGGAGCTGGGCTCAGACCGGGTAACTTGACGATGCTCCGAAATCCCCCGGTGGCAGCGTCGGGTCTCAGACCCACGGCTGCCTGGCGTCAGCGCACCAGCTACAGCCCACGATGCTTCCCTGCCTGGGGACATTAGCTGACACCCTCCCGCCGTCTGTGCCAGAGAAGCCAGGAACCAGGCAACCAAAGCTGGACCCGCTCTCAGAACTCAATGCAGAGAGTGGAGAGGGTACGTTTCCTGCTGTGTTCTGTTTAGTTTCTGGCTACGGCCCACGGAGCGAAAACAGGACAGCCCGCTACTGCATTTCTGACATCCAATTCCTGCTTTTGTCTTTCTCGACGTGGACACTACGTAACCTAATGTCGCAGTGATTAGGAGGTGTTTAGTTGGAAGCACAAACATGGAAAGTTTCAGAAATCGGGGTCACTTTCTCTCTGGGCTCTGGGATGTCGATCTAGTCTGGGTAAGCTGCAGCCTCAGGCAGAGAAAAGGGTCCCAGCTCTGCCACTCACTGGTCTCTCCACTTCAGACACGGTCTGGCTTCTCTGAGAATCTTACAGACATACGGTCATGTGTCATATATATTTGTATGTGTACATACAATCGTGTGAACCTAAAGACAGACACACACATATATACATACAGACATATACACACATACATACATAGATTACATCATGTGTATTCTTACACCATATTGTAATATCTGAATCTTATATACATATGCTAATGTGTCATATATATTTGTGTGTGTATATATAATCATATCAACTTACAGAAGACAGACACACACACATATATACATACAGCAGACATATACACACATACATACATAGATTACATCATGTGTATTCTTATACCATATTATAACAATATATGAATCTATATACATATGTTAATGCGTTCCATATATTTGTGTTTGTGTATATATGATCATATGAACCTACAGAAGATAGACACACACATATATATACATACAGACATATACACACATATATACATAGATTACATCATGTGTATTCTTATACCATACTGTAATAATATATGAATCTACATACATATGTTAATGTGTTATACATATCTGTGTTTGTATGTATATGATCATATGAACCTACAGAAGATACACATGTATACATGTATACATACAGACATATAGACACATACATAGATTATATCATGTGTATTCTTACACCATATTATAACAATATATGAATCTACATACATATGTTAATATGTTATACATATCTGTGTTTGTGTATATATGATCATATGAACCTACAGAAGATAGACACACACATATATATACATACAGACATATACACACATATATACATAGATTATATCATGTGTACTCTTACACCATACTATAACAATACATGAATCTTATAGACATATGTTAATGTGTTACACATATTTGTGTTTGTGTATATACAATCATATGAACCTTAGAAGGTATTGGGATATATTTATAACTCACTCCTATTGTGCTGAGTGAGCATTTCATTGCTTCATACATACATTGACATGTGAAATATCTATATTTGTCTGTATGTGTGTGTGTGCGTGTGTTTCTACGGTTGAGCAGGTTGAGTGTGTCTAGTTACCACGTGGGGTTAAACAACCGACCTGTTTCCATACCGTGGGATCTCTCTCAATTCTAATATGCTCACGGTCACCGTGAAACCCTAAAGGATTTTTTTCTGGCGAGACGTGTTTCCCCAGCAGTTATGGGTAGCGTCTTTGCCAAGACAGCTGCCGGCCGTTTGTACAATTTGGTGTTCCGTGCAAAGTATTTTGGGACAATCTTGTGTAGAACCTAAGAAGGAGACACTCAGGGAAGTATGTCCTAGCAGTGCCCATCTGCCCCCGACCATGGAGGGCACACCTGGGCCACGGGATGCCCAACCTTTTGGCAGAGCCCAGCTGTTGCCCACCTGAGTCTCCCCTCCTCCCATGGTAATGGGAGTTCTAGGAGGACACATGGCTGTCCCTGTGGCAGATGCAGCTCACTCTTACCGTCCCGTGAAACTGACACCACTGCTGACCAGTGCCAACATCCTTGCCTGTCTTCTTCATCCCATTCCTACTTTCCTGGTGAATGGAATGTAAACATGATGACAAGAGCTCAGCAGCCACGTTGGGCCATGAGGCGTCCCCATGATTGGAAGGCACACATCACAAATATTGCTACAGAAAGAGGTCTGGGCTCCTGAGTGAAGAAGAGGAAACATACCAGCCCCGAGTTTCAGGGGGAGGAAAATAAAACGGTTATCTTGGGCAAGCCACTGTTATTTGGGGATTTCCCTCATTCGCAACCAATTCTAGTGCTAATTAATATGAGTGTCTACCCGTGTCGGTGGTAAAAAGAACTGCATAGCACTGACAGAACATTTTTTAATAAGAAATCCTGGCTGGTTAGAATTGTTCATCACAGTGTGAATTTCCAAGGGAGGTCTGGGGTGTCACCCTCCGGGTATCATTGGTAAACAGTTAAAATACGTCCCCCCAGCTGTGTCTCGAGCGCAGTCCTAAGACGAAGCCGTGGACGGGCCCACGGCACGGGAAGGATGTCTCAGCTTCTTCCTAAAATATGAGCGGCAGGTGCTGAGGTTCCGCGGGGCTGCCAAAAATCGGACAAACCGCCCGCTGTCGGCCGCCGCTCACGGCTGGCGTTCACGCTGCCTCGCGAAGGCTTATTTTTAGCTCTCGGGAAAGTCTGCCTCTCCCAAAATAAATTATTGCAACGGGTAATGGAAAACAGAGCCCCACGGCGCAATGCAAGACGGTGCACGGATGTGAGGATTCGCAGGCGGGATGTGAGGACGCCTTCTAAGTCACTTTGCAGAAACACCAAAGGAGCGAAGCTACCGCGGCCGTTCACAATGAGGGGGAAAGAGCGTGCAGGGCATTCTTGCTCTTAGCAGTTGCAAAAAAAGAAAAGGATTAGATTCCTAAACTGTGTCAGGGCAGTCAGGGTTGCAGGGTTCTCATTGGGTTTTAGGAAACCACACCAGGCGCCCGTGGTTTCTCTAATTTTAGCAACACAGAGGTGAGTGCAAAAGTATACGGAACATGCACTTTTTATTTCTTTTTGAGCTTGCTTTTTTAAAAAGGCAGGCTCCACCAAGAAGGAAGCAGAGCCAGCCAGGTGAGCGTCCGCAACCGCTGAACACCTCCCGTGCCTGCCCCAGTTTAAGACGACTAAAAGGATCAAGGCGCGGCCACTCACACGACACCCTCGGGCGCTGACGTTTCACAAGGCGGCCGGCGATTCCTGTCTTACATGTCACGGGCCGCCGGCGCCGCGGTTTAAAATCATTTCGGAGAAAAATATGTATTTAAAACGCTGGAGTCTGACTCGCCAACGGGAAGATAACCAGAAAGACAGGCGGAGCGGCAACTAATATGAAAACTTCCCTTCCTCGTTTTGCGGTCAGGATCCCATAGCTGCCGACCTTGATCTGCCATGTAAACGTTCCTATTCTTTTTTTCCTCTCTAAGAACTTTATAACTGCTCTTCCTGAGTCCTTTTTTAAAATGTGTTAATTTTTATTTTTTAAAATTTTTTCCCCTTTTTTTAAAATTTCAGAATATTTTGGGGGCACAAATGTTTTGGTTACATAAATTGCTTTTGTTCCGTTTGAGTCAAAGTTATAAGTGTGCCCTTCCCCCAGACGGTGTGCATTGTACCCGTTAGGGGTGAATTTACCCATCCCCTCCTCCCCCTCCCACCTGCTTGGTTTCTAGTGAATGTTATTTCCATATGTGCACATGAGTGTTGATCGATTAGTTCCAATTTGCTGGTGAGTCCATGTGGAGCTTGTTTTTCCATTCTTGTGATGCTTCGCTTAGCAGAATGGGCTCCAGCTCCATCCAGGATAACACAAGAGGTGCTAGATCACCATTGTTTTTTGTGGCTGAGTAGAACTCCATGGTGTACATAGACCACATTTTATGAATCCACTCATGGATTGATGGGCACTTGGGTTGTTTCCACATCTTTGCAGTTGTGAATTGTGCTGCTATAAACATGTGAGTGCAGGTGTCTTTTTTATAGAGTGTCATTTTTTCCTTTGGGTAGATGCCCAGCAGTGGGATTGCTGGATCCAATGGTAGTTCTACTTGTATCTCTTTGGGGTATCTCCATACTACCTTCCACAGAGGTTGTACTAGTTTGCAGTCCCACCAGCAGCGTAGGAGTGTTCCTATCTCTCTGCATCCACGCCAACATCTGTTGTTTTGGGACTTTCTGATAAAAGCCATTCTCACTGGACTTACGTGATATCTCACTGTGGTTTTGATTTGCATTTCCCTGATGATTAGAGATGTTGAGCAGTTTTTCATATGCTTGTCGGCCACTAGTCCACCTTTCCAAGTCCTGACTGCCCAGGTGAGAACATGTAGCTTGCTCCTTCCCCATAATCATAAACTGTGAATCTCACAGATGCCCCATCTGAACCACTCTCTCTCCACCGTTGTACAGATTAGATAATCTATCTCCCGAAGCCACTGCTCACTCAGAGGCTGAGTAATCCCAACACGTATCAGACCGTCTCCCAAAGCCGGCCCGAACCACCTCTGCCTTGGTTACGGCAGATGGATTTCGATGACCCACTCAACACCCACTACTTGGGTATTTATGGGAGCATGGATATCCCAAGAGGATATCCGGTGAATTTCACGTTCTACTGTTCAGCATCCAGACAACAGGAAAACTACAGATGATTTCTGTGGACATTTGGCTACTTCCCTTTCCTTCCAATACCCAAGAAATTTCCCAAGAAACAGAGAATTTACAGTGTTCTTCTAAATAGACATCCCAACTTGAGCCGTTTGAAAGAGCGATATTAGGTTGTTAATTACGGAATGTACGATTTCCTTATGTGCTGAGTGTGACAATTGATATCTCTGACATCTCTCTTTGACACTCCCTTTCTTTTTTATTGTGAAGGTCCATCCTCATTCTCTCAAACATGCATTTTCACTCGTGATTATGTTTCAAATTATTTTTTAGAGCAACTTTCGCGAAACCAAGGATAAGTCAAAAATTCGTGTTACTTTGGAGTGTGAGTTCCGTCCTGGAACCAACGCAGCGCAGACGGCTCAAAATATCGACGGAGTGTCTGGGAAGGGTGTGGCTGATGAGCACACAGCATGTTGGATGGTTTGAGAAGGTCCGTTCTGGTGATTCTAACCTTGAAAACGAGCCACGCGGGCGACCTGAGACCAAGGCGGATAACGATAAGCTGAGAGCTGTCGCGGGAGCGAATCCATCTCAACCTACAGGTGAGTCAGCGGCAAGGTCTGACGTTGCAGTTTCAATAATATTGGACCGTTTGAAACAAAAGGGCCAGGTGAAGAAGCTGGATAGATGGGTTCTGCATGAATTAAAATGAGGGTCAGAAGAGAACCCACCTTGAAGCTCGCCTTTCTCTGCTGTCACGACAAGAAGGTGAATCATTTCTACCGTTAAGATGACAAACCTGTGTGGATAGTTTAGGTGCACGCTCTGATTCATTGCACTGCTTCTTGTTTGAGATACAATAAACTACACTGTTGATTGGAAATTGGACATTTCATATTTAGTGACCTTATATCATAAGCTCTTTCCCTGGATATAAAGGAGGGTGTCCCATGACCCATCTCCCAAATTCTTTCTCTTGGGTGTCTTTTCTCTGCACGATCAGCACGTTGCATAGCAAATCCTTCCAACCCAGGTGGCCGTGGCGACCACGGAATGTCAGACTCTGTCAGCATCATCCGCTAACCCCGTGAAAAGGTGACCGACACCCACCGGTCACTCCGTGGGGCTGCCGGGGACGGTTAGTGGAGTGACGACGCCCGTCTCCGCAGCCAAGTGCTGTCGGGAACCAGAGAGTGAGACCCGAAGGCGCCAACTTATCAGAGCTGGCGGGAGGCTGTTAACGGAGGCGAAAATTAACCTTGGACGACTCGTGGGCAGAATTAATTGCCCGCGACTGCTAGATTTCTGCCGGCGGAGGAGGCTCATCACTACGCAGGACACGTCGTGCTCTGAGCCTCTGCCAATTTATTTCCTCTGCAGACATTTATTTGGCAATCCCCACGTGAGAGACGCGGTCCTCTGAGAAGGACTGAAACCGCTTCCTCCTTGCGTTCATGAATGGATAACAAATGGTCCCTGTCTAAGGGACACTTGGCATGGCTGTGTTGAGGACCACTCTGCTCCGACGTGCCTGGTGGCTGCAGCCTACTCCACTGACTCCTCCGCAGTGATGCTTTGAGAGAAGATGGTAGACGCCAGGCAGCTCCTTCAAAGAAGCTGAAAATATCAGCTTCATCAAACAACACCCAGAACGTGAAGCTCACTCCCTTTCTTTGCCAGGGGACAGGGTCCTCACTTTCTGTGCCGGTACAGATCAACCATGGCTGCGCCCACGAAGCCACCGGGCACGACATCACCACAAACAGATTAAGAGAGTGGTTGGAACTGTTTCTATTCATCTAAGCCAGACTAGACCCACCTCTGCAGGAATCCTCTTGCAACTTCTGTTCCCCAAAATTTGTCAGCAGGCCGTCCAACTAAATCTGTTTGGTGATGTTTAATTAGCAAGTCCCACAGCTCAACACCAGACATGAAGCAGATGCAGAAACGGTTCAGAGCATCATTGGTTCGGAGCTTTCACAGGAGAGTGGTTTCCGGCCAGGGCGAGGCAGGCTCTGTCATCAAAATTCCCGGAGTCTGAGATACTCGCGTACGCAAGCCGACAAGCCCTGGCCCTCGGAGGCGGTCAGTGCATCACCAGGAAATGTCCCAGGTGAGTAGAGTGAGAATGTCCCTCCTCCAGGCACTGAGCTGAAGTAGAAAGGTACGTAAACCACGCTCCTCAGAAAGAGTTTATATTTCCAAGACTGGCTGGCTAGAAATGATAATTAAAAAAACGTTTAATTGACACAATTATGGTTTAGGGGGGCAATTTCCAAACACTGCTTGCTTTAGAGGAAACTTTGTCGAGAAGGTCTTGTGCTCTGTGGCTCTGATGTGTTTCCCAGTGTTCGGAGAAGGGAAGCATCTCTGCGGCTTGGAGATGTCCAACACTCACTCATTCTGCATGGAATAGCGGGACCCCCTTCTTGGATGGACACGTGCATTGAAGGCAACAGTTGGGCGTTTGGGGCAGATAAGGTCCACTAGACACACCTCCTCCTGCTAGGCAAGCAGAGGTGGCAGCGTTTCCTGTACAAGTTTCACGCCTGCATCTTCCCATCTTCCAACTCTCCATGACTCCCTGCTCTGGCACTGCTATAGCAAAGCCACCTTTTTATCTTTACCTATGTATATTATTGTTGTGAGCGTAAGGTAGGCTTTGAGGCCATCTGCCCCCAAAAGCCACCCCTATAGAGAGTCGACTAGGTTGATCACATCCCCCCAAAAATATTCATGTCCACCTGCAACCTGAGAATGCAACCTTCTTTGAAAATAGGGTGTTTGCAGATGACCGTGTTAAGATGAGGTCACATTGATTTTGAAGGGACCCTAAATCTGATGACTGGAGTTCTAAGAGACAGAGGGGGAGACACAGACCCAGAGGAGAAGCCACGTGGAGACGGAGGCAGAGACTGGGGTGACGCTGCAGCCACAAGCCCAGGGACGCCTGGAGCCCCCAGGAGCCGGAAGAGGCGGGAAGGAGCCTCCCCTGGAGCCTGAGGAGGGAGCGCGGCCCCGAGACACCTGCGTCTCAGATTCCTGGGCTCCGGGACTGGGGGAGGATGAATCTCTGTTGTCTATAAGTGACCACAGTTACGCTAATTTCTTGCACCTGTCATAGGAAAGCAATACACCAGGTAGCGCTGCTGCAGAGTCCTCATTGCCCTGCAGTGATACGTCCCGGCTGCGGTGCAAATAAGAACTAAGGGCACCCACACCTGTCCGCATCCCCACCCCACCCCCCCCAGCAGCCCGCAGAGCTCTCCGCATGCGTCCAGCAGCCCAAGTCCACTCACCCCGAGACGGTCCCCTGGTTGTCACAACCGCGTACTTTTTTGCCCCTCAGGAAAATGGCACCTGGGTCTCAACTGTGAGTCCTCCTCCGACCACTGCCACCACCCTCTCCGGCACGGCTTCGGGCACTTCTACGGCATGCCCTTCTCCATGATGGGCGACTGTGCCGGCTGGGAGCTCTCCGAGAAGCGCGCAGCCCTGGAGCGTAAGCTCGGCCTCTGCCTCCGCGCCGCCGTGGCCTTGGCCGCCCTCACGCTGGCCGCCGGGAAGCTCACCCGCCTGACGCCCGTCCCGTGGACGGTGGTCACCTGCTCGGCCGTCCTGGCCATCCTGCTCTTCACAGCTGTGCGGCTCCTGGGGACTCTGATTGTGCACGCAGACTGCTTTCTGATGAGGGACCACGCCATCACCGAGCAGCCCATGCGCTTGCAAAGCACCACACCGCTGATTCTGCGGGAGGTCTCGACCTTCCTCAAAAGGTGGGCACAGGTGGGTCAGCTTGGGACCAAAACACATGCCAAATAGTTTCTCTAATTGGTACTTGAAGAATGCAACGGCCTTGACCGCAAAAACACTTTCTCTTTAATTTTTTTTTTTTTTTTTTTTTTGTAAAATGGGGCATCAATGATGGTCAGTTGAGCCCTGTGACTTGTCAGCGGTCCCTGACCTTTTTGGCACCGGGAACCGTGTTCATGGAAGACGATCTATCCACGGACTCGTGGGTGCACAGGGTTCATGGTGATTCAAGCGCATTATTTCTACTGCAATATGTAATGAAATAATGACACAACTCACCACAGGTCGGGGACCGCCGCAGGGAAACATTGCTCCGGGTCGGTTGGAGTTTGCGGCTCCCGCTGTGAGGCCAACTGCATGCCATCCCCAGCCTCTGCTCTCCAGGGGCCGAATTTCACTGACATGACAAACGGATTCGCTTGAAGAGCCTTTACAATAAATTACATTTCACGCCTCTGTCCCCGAGGGTATCCGGGTTGAGAGGGTGATAGAGTCAAACTCCAGCGTACCTGGAGGCAGTGAGGTTGCAATTATGTTCTACCGCGCTCTCGGGGAGTTCAGGTGAGGATGGTGTGTTGCAATTTACACTGAGATCTTTACCTTATTTTCTTTTTTTTAACTTTGAAGGTCTAGATTAGACCACACAGATCAGGTGGACAGAGGGGGGAAACTGAGGCATTGCCTAAAAGGGAGGAAATCCACTGATATTGATAACTTAACACCTGCCCCGTTTCTAAAGTACGCTTTCTGGTAACTATTGCACGTCCTCAACATCAAGGCTTCATCAAACTTACAAAGAAAACCGAACGTGGGACATCACTTTTCCTTTAAGCGAAGGTTTGAGGCAAAACCATCTGCTGAAATAACTGAACAAGATAAACTTGGCAGCTCAGACAGTAGCCTGCTGCTGTTTTAACTTTCCGTTGTCGTAAATCCATACAGTTAGAAAATTGTAATGTTCAGGGAGAAAAAAAAATGCATAAAATCGGTGTGGACTTTTGAATAGATTTCCAGCGGGAAAAGTCATCGTGTCGGAAATTCTTAAACACAAGCATGGTTTCCCGTTGAACAAGGGTTTCGTGCGTTTGCCCTGTCTGAGCACAGTGAGAATGTGACAAGTGAGAGCTGTGTCTGCTGTCTCCAAGGCTTTGATCTCTGCTTTACCGAGAAAGTAACCTGACGGGCTCTGCATTTATTTTCAGAAATAAGCAAAGACCTTTCCTTCTCCTGGTTTCGTTTCTACACGTGCACACTCCCCTCGTCACGACCGAGGACTTCCTGGGAAAAAGTCTCCACGGGCTGTACGGGGACAACGTGGAGGAGATGGATTGGATGGTGGGTAAGTCGATGGTGTCCACGTCCTAATCCCCATGTGGGGACAGAATAATGTCCCCAGAAATGTCCACATCCTAGTCCCCATGTGGTAGACAGAATGATGTCCCAAGAGATGTCCACGTCCTAATCCCATGTGGTAGACAGAATAATGTCCCCAGAGATGTCCACGTCCTAGTCCCCATGTGGTAGACAGAATGATGTCCCCAGAGATGTCCACGTCCTAATCCCATGTGGTAGACAGAATGATGTCCCCAGAGATGTCCACATCCTAATCCCAGTGGTAGACAGAATAATGTCCCCATAGATGTCCACGTCCTAATCCCACGTGGTAGACAGAATGATGTCCCCAGAGATGTCCACGTCCTAATCCCAGAGGTAGACAGAATGATGTCCCCAAAGATGTCCACGTCCTAATCCCAGTGGTAGAGAGAATAATGTCCCCAAAGACATCCATGTCCTAATCCCATGTGGTAGACAGAATAACATCCCCAACGATGTCCCCGTCTAATTCCATGTGGGTGCCATCAGGGAGGACACACACCTGAAATACTTCAACGAAGGTCATTGTTTAGGGAGCAGCCTGCACAGCACCTTCCGTGGTCACATTTGAAGGGGAGGGAGCGACCCCTTGGACTGCAAGCATGTTAGCCACACATCACATTTTTTCAGAAAATAAAAAAATTATAGAAAACCGTATAAAGGCTCACAGCATTAACAATGACAGAAAACCAAACTTCCGGAATGTCTTGGGGGTGGAGAGACACGTCCGTCTGCCTCACACGCCGTCCGAGGCCCGTAGGACTTCTTCTACGGTCAAGACCTCTTCGGTGTCTCCTTTTCCCGACCCCGGTGAGAATTCCTCCCAGGCAATCTGAGCAGGAGATGAG
Organism: Lepilemur ruficaudatus; assembly: GCA_963574885.1. Taxonomy (NCBI): domain Eukaryota; kingdom Metazoa; phylum Chordata; class Mammalia; order Primates; family Lepilemuridae; genus Lepilemur; species Lepilemur ruficaudatus. The sequence continues at coordinate 1,380 of CAUYRT010016012.1, read as the reverse complement.
AGCCGTGAGCATCGGGTTTCCGTGTGGCCTGTGCACGCGGGGGCTGCTGCTCCCGGGGTGGAGATGTGGCGGGGGGTGGGGGTCGGCATGTGGGTGGACTTGTGGTTGGAGAGTGTGTGGGGTGGCCTTGGTGAGGGGCTTGTGAGTGTGGATCTGCAGGTGAGCACGGCACGTGCAAAGGCCCTGGGGTTGCACGGAGCTCAGAGGGGCGGGGAAAGGAAGGAGGAGGCGGCGTGTCCTGGTGCCCGGACACGGTGGGGGTCGGAGCGGAGGGGGAGGCCGGTCTGTGGGTGAATGATCATGGAAGGAGAGATGCTGAGTCTAAGACGGGGGTGAGGGACCAGGAGGCAGCGTAGTGAGCAGGACACGGACCCAGCCCCTCCCTGCAATCGAGGGCTCTGTGGTCCCAGGGGTGGAGGTGCAGGAGATTTCGGGGATGCTCCCAAGCCCCCTGCCCCCCACCATCCCCTGGAGCACTGGCCCCGCCCCACGGGGTCACCCACCTGGTGGTCGTCACTCAATTTATCTTTGATCTGCGGAACTGGGGGGAACAGCCTGTGCACCCCGAGGAACCTGCGGAGGCAAAGAGAGACCGTGACGTTGCCGTCTGACGAAACAGCTTCACGCGCCCGCGGGGCGCGCCTCCTGACTCCTCCGCCATGTTCCAGATCGAGTCCACGTTCTAGAATCCTCCAGGGACCTGCCCTCATTAACACTGTCAAAGTCACACCCACGACAGTTTTACAAATACCGTGGCAACCCCCGGAAATTGCCTTACAAGGTTAAAAATGGGGAGGGTTCCCAGTCCCGGGAATTCTCCTCCCCTTTGCAAGAAAAACCGTGAATATTCCACCGGCCGGTTAACACATTATTGGGGATTAGTATAAAAAACCTTCCCTAACCCTGGGGAGACGCTGTTCCTCATTGGAGCAGTCCCCTGTCTACTGACTTCATGCTTCCTATTCTCTGTCTTTATACTCAGGGCCTCCTGCAGTCGCCGGGGTTGACCCGTTCCGTCTCTAGAATGTTCTACGCTCCGGTAAACTTGGGCACCTTGCCTGCTTGCGTCTGTCTGCTGGGTCTGTCCCTTTGCTCCGTTGCCGTGGTAACAGTCACCATCCTGCAGTACCATGAACCCAGAGCCAGGGACCGCGGACCTGACGCCTGGTCCCCACACCTGACAGCGCCCCACACGAGCTCTCCGTGTCCGGGGACGCACCCGCGTGACCGCCCAGCGCCGTGGCAGGTGGACTCTGTCTTTGAGAGGGAGACGGACGTAGGCTGGAGGAAGCGCCTTCCTGGGCAACCGGCGCTGCGTGACCCCGGGGGACGCTGGGGTGACCGGGGCGTCCGTTACCTTCTATTTTTTTTTTTTTTTTT
>CAUYRT010016010.1:0-18989 GCA_963574885.1 Lepilemur ruficaudatus | reverse complement strand
GTGAGCTGTGAGGCCCCAACTGAAATCCCACATCAGTATTTATTGTTACAGCAAATAGTTGTCTTTTGTTAGAGAATTATGTGTACAACTCATTTTTTGAGGTTTCCAGGGGAACCTTACCTAATTCTGTCTACAAGAATAGATGGTAACAAAATTTTTCTCAGATAAGCACGCTAAACCCTAAATTAGAAACAGACCTAACTAAGCATACAGATTAAAGATAAAATTAAGACATTGCCAGATAAACAAAAACTGAAGGCATTTCTTGACAGTAGAACCTCCCTATGAGAAATGCTAGAGGAAGTCCCTCAGAATTAAATAAAAGGATATTATATAGTGACCTAAAGTCATATAAAGAAATAAAGAACAACAATAAAGGTAAATAAATAGATAAATATAAAAGCCATTATTATTGTATTTTGGGGTTGTAATACCTCTTTTCATTTCTATATGATGTAAAAGAAAAATGAATAAAACAATAAATACGAATCTATAAAAAAAGAAAATGTATAAAACAAGAACACTGAGTCTGTGTACTACTCTGATCTGCTTCTCTAAACACAGAGACATGTAGTCAGGAGCAAAGCAGGAATAGCCTTGAAGTCTAGGAGAGTTTCAGCTGCATGTTATCTGCTGGGCAGGCATTTTAATCAGCTTTTCCGCCAAGGACCCAAACCGAGCTTCTGCCTTGCAAAAAAGCTCAAGGTGAAGGCCGGCAGCAAAGAAGAAACGTTGTTTTGCAAACATCCTCTAACAATGCCTCCCTTGTTGGAAGCTGCTTCTATTCTGTGAACTAACATGTCCATAGATTCCTTCAAGGCAAAGCCCTGCAAAACCCCGGAAACCTAGCATGTCTCTTAGCCTATCTCCCAACAGCACCCAACCACTTAGATATACCCAAAATTATACTAAGTACATTTCAAAATGCGCTTAAAATTATACCATCAAATTCTCACCAAGTAAATATACGTTTACTCAATTCCTGGTTTCAGTTTATCATTAGGAAGAAAAGTAGGGACAAAGCAGAGTGAAGGATGTAGTGAATGTCTTGTGTCTTTGTTAATCTCAGAAAAGACAACAATAAAACCAGGTAAGGTGTCTTTCATTCTCTGTAAATACACCTATATTTCAAAAAGTGAAGATTCCAAATTCTAAATTGCTCCTTGAAGCTGAAAATTTTTACTCATTGATATAAGCTAATAAGTAGATATGACTGCTCAATAATATAAATTCTTCTGTTTCCAATTCAAGATTAGGGAAGGTAGACCTCACTGCACCTCCTGAGCTCTTTGATTCTTTTATACATCTAGTGTTGGATACATGTTAGGTGTTATTAGGTAACTAAGGGGGATCTACTCCATTGTCTGCAGCACAACCACTTTATTCATTTTCAGACTACAAAATAAATTTTCTTTAAACTCTTAATATTTTTATAAATATTTAGAAGTATGCATACACTTTAATTTATCTAATAAAATTAACTTTAATGACGATCAGTATTTGAGTGATAGGGGTCTATCTTTAGTGGCTAAGTCAATTCTAATACTTTAAAAGATACTTAACTTTTCATAGATTATAAAAGCTACCTATACCTAGAAAATATTGAGTAGGGTAGAAATTAATGAAATAAAAATTGGACATGCTTGAAAAGTAGTTGGGGAGCGGAATTAGGGGTCTCAATAGGGGAAAGGAATTCCTCAAAAACTGATTCATGTGATTAACTGTACATCTCGGTAAATTCACTGAAAATCATTTAATTGTACACTTAAAATGGAGTAAAGGCATGATATGTAAAGTGTACTTCAATAAAGAAAAATAAATTAGAATTCTTATATAATTCAGCCGAACATTGGGAGTGGAGAGACAGGGACCTTTGTTGCATGTATTGATTAGTGAAATAAAAAAAAGTTATCACATTTTAGCATTTGGCAACATCAAAATTGATTCCTGTCTAATTTAGGGTTTGTATGCTACATCGCTTTGTATGCTATAAAAATGTACAACTATAATTTGTCAATTTAATAAAAATATTTTTTTTAAAAAATAGGCTCATTAAATTGCCTTGCTAAAGTGCCATTTTCTGTATGACATCAAAAATTTCTCAGAATGATTGATTGTTTTTCATAAAAAGAACTTATTATTAGAATGATGAGGATTATTATTCATAAAGCAATTAATCTGAAAATAAAAAATAGCTGAAAATACTTGTGACCTGCAAGAAAAGGAGAATGCTTAGGAAGTAGTATAAATTCACTCTACCCTGAGAATCTTCTTGAGAATAAAAAACAACTTGGATTCAAGGCATCAATCATGATCTGTGTAGTCGTAAGTAAGTTACTGAGACTCTTTGTGCCACTGTTTTTCATCTGTTAAGTAGGCTAGTCATAGCTGTAATGTGGTGTTGCTGTAACTCTTTTAAAACACAATGAACAGGGTCTAGCATATAAGTCAGTAGTAAATGCAGATATTATTTTGAAATTGTTAGATGGATTTAAGTCTGATGAACAACATGATACACAGGTATGTTCCCCCATATGGAATTACAAACCTTTTTATTAATAAGTGTCATAGAATACATACAAAAGAAAATAATGGCATTAAACAGCATTAAACAAGTATCTGTAATTTAGGACAAAAATTTGTCTGTTTTGTTATCTAAAAACAAAACTATATCAAAAAATTAAAATAAATAATATTTTATAACATACAGTAAACAAGAGGTACTTTGTAAAAGCTAGTTCCAGTTTTTTTCCCTTTTCTCTATATAATATGACTTCTTTTCTTCTGTCTTTCTGTTACTCAAAGCAGAAAACTAAGGAATTGAAAAACAAAAACAATGAAGAAGAAGGTGTTTGATCCATATGTTAAAAAATATTGCTTTGGATTACTCTCTGGAAAATGAAAAATATTGTCATAACTTGAAAAATATGCTTTTATATATTATGATACAAATAAATACATATATAATTTAATGAAGCATTTACAGAGAAATGTTACTAAGCTTATATCTAAAATTCACATATTCACATTTCTATTTTTATATGCTTTTCTTACAAGAAGTTACATGTACTTGGGTAGACATCACTCACATCTGTTATTCGTAGCTTAAATTGCTGTCTCTTACATATGAGTGATTGCATTGCCAACATTTTAATAATGAAATTCATCTTTCTTTCAGACAAACATAAGGAAAGCCATGAAACACAAAGGTACATTTAATAAGAAGTTTTGCAATATTAAAGATAATCAGCACCCCCCTCCTCGCTCCCCCAATTTTGTTAAACAGAGTTAATCCAGTTGTAGGCTCGCAGGCCTTATTTGGGATTTTCATTATGTAGCAAGACTTAGCTATCGCATCCCCTTCAAGGAACAACTTCTTCTATAACCTTTTGGTATAGGAGGATTTCTGTATCTGCTCCAAAGTCAATTCCCCTGCTGTATTAGGCTTCAGAGCATTACTCATAGGTCCACCTCAGGAATCTATTTACTCTTCTGAAAATGCAAGAGAGCGGGCCTCCTGTGATGTGTTGCAAAGATTGTCTCACTGGCCTCAGGCCTCAGAGTGGACAGGGTATAAGAAAGATTTCTTTCTTAATTGCTCAATTCCAAACTTGTCAATGCACACTTCTTATTTCCTTCAAATTACCACTAAAAGAAATCAATTGTATGAAAAATTTTCTTGTAAATTTTGGAAAAGATAAAGAAAGATTATAATGTATCTTACTATGGAAAAATTACATTTAAATATTTTTACAGCTAAATATTTTTCTTGGCCTTCCATGCCTAGAGATTCATTTTCATTACATGTTTCTGTAGTCACTTTTCTCTTTAAGGCCCTTCACCAAATTTCTCTCCTTCAATTTCTGGTAGGAAATGTCCTCATGATGTGTTGATGCTGAAAAGACTTGTTTCACTCTTTTGCCTCACTGAACCAGTTTACAGCAATTTGGTTTTCATAAGTAAAATCTCATGAAGATGTTTTCCTAAGTAACAGGGGATCAAATTCATGTTAGGTGTAATAAAGGGCAAGTTATTTAAATTCTTTGAACCTCCATTTCACAGGTATAAAACAGGAATAATAACGCATCTCAAAGTAGTATTGAGAATTTAGTGAACTGATGCATGGAAAACACTTCAAACAGCCCATGGTACGTAGTAAGCCTTTGATCTTAGTTACTGCTGTCACTGGTGTTCACTCTATCATTCACTCATTTGGAAAATATTTACTGAGTGCCAGCTATATGTCAGGAGCTACTAAGGAAGCTGGAGAATAGGAAATAAAGATAGAGCCCCCGCCCCAGTGGAGCTTCTAGTCTGGTGGGAAAGAAAGAAAGAAAGAAAGAAAGAAAGAAAGAAAGAAAGAAAGAAAGAAAGAAAGAAAGAAAGAAAGAGAAAAAAAGAAAGAAAGAAAGAAAGAAAGAAAGAAAGAAAGAAAGAAAGAAAGAAAGAAAGAAAGAAAACAAACAACAAACATTTTTCAGGTAGCAATATTACTTTTAGAGAAAATGAAGGTGTATAAAGGGCTAACAAGTGCTGATCAGATACCTAATGGTGCTATTGCTGGATCAAATGGTAATTCTATTTTTAGCTCTTTGAGGAATCTCAAAATTCTTTTCTACAGAGATTGCACTAGTGTGCAGTCCCACCAGCAGTGTAAGAGTGTTCCTGTCTCTCCACATCCTTGCCAGCATTTGTTGCTTTGGGACTTTTTGATAAAGGCCATTTTTACTGGGGTTAGGCAATATCTCATCGTGGTTTTGAATTGCCATTATATCCTGAAATTAAAAAAAAAAAATGCGGACCAGAGGCAGGGTTGTTATCTCGGTGAAGAGGGCCCTTTGAAAAGATGTCATCTGAGTAGAGACCTGAATGACAAGAAAATGTAGTTACAATGAAAAGATCTGTGTGAAAAATGTTTCAGGCATAAGGCATTGTAGAGGTGAACATTTTGAAGCTGGAATAAACTTGGCCCATGTTAGGAACAACAAAGAAATTTCGCATGCCTTGAGCAGAATGAGCAGCACATGATCAGAGATGGGGTCATAGAGCAGCTGTCGAAGATTACAGTAATAAATATTCAGTTTTTTTTAATTGTCAGGAGAGTTACTAGAGGGTTTTGAATATGGAGTTATTAAACTCTTTTAGACTGTCAGAATAGCTCTGGTGGTTCTGAACACAACAGACTTTCAAGTATAGTGGTATGGAAGCAAGCTTGTGATTTGGATTAATTCTGCTTTCTCAGGGAAGTAAAATGCTACAGTCGAAAGTGAGAAGAAATAGTTGCAGATTTACAAAGAAAACAACAATTTGAAATAATCATCTTAAAGATGACTGACCAGGGAAATATGCTAAGGATTCTGGATATTTCTAAGAACCTGTTCAAAATGATTATGAGGTTATCTCCAGTCATATTTACCTACACCTGGTATTTAGGGATGACAGAAGCCCAGAGGAGGTGGAGGGTAAAGTTAAACCAAATTTAATGGTTTTCCAAGTGGTCTAAGTGAAAGCAACTAAAGGCTGAATGGAATCAGATTATAATGTAAGGCTTTTGTAAGGAGAAAAGAGACCTCATGAGAAAGGGGCAACAATAATTTGGTGAGGTCCATGGATTCAAGAGTGCTGATGGAATAAAAGAATTGTTGGAGAAACATAACTAGATTATGTCTGCTTAAAAGTTTGGAGGTGGTGGTCAAACATGAGGTGCTGAAATTGACATTTAAAAAAATCTGACACAATTATTAGAAATAACTAGGTTTAAAGAACAAAAAAAATTAATGTAAACCCATGGAAGAGGACTATCTGCCAAGCGCATAAGACTAAAGAAAATGGCTTTCATGGTAGTCATTTGAAATCTCATGTCCTCATTTCTTTTTCCACTGCTTTCTCACAGACAAATGATATACTGAAGATACACATTTATTTATCAGACAGACTTTTAGCAATGAATGAGACTTCAAATATTTTCGAGTTCAGCCCTTTTATTATATGATAGAAAAAAATCTGAAATTTACAAGTTGTAGCAGAGAGTAGTGCCCAAATATTATTCTCAACATTTCCCCTTAACAGAAGAGTATATTTATCTTTGGTAATAAAAGTAATAGTATCTGCAGGTTGAAACACGCAGATTTCCAGCTGCCCTACTAAGCAGGGTAGCAATATGAGGCATTTCTAGACTGTAAGATACAAGCAGAAATAGCTGAATGGGAAATCTGTTAAAAAGCAAGGTCCCAGCAGGCATGAAATCTTTGGCCTTTTTCATTTCTTTCCTTTTTTTCTGCCCAAAATTCGTAATAAATGTGTAATGTTACAGCTAACAGGACTAAGCTCATATCCTAAGGCGATCAGAGCATGACAACAGGATCCCTGATGTGTTTTGCAGAGCATCCACACCACCTCCATTTCCAGATTTTTTATTGTATATGAAAAGTATAACCTGTGGAGGTAGCTAGGAAGGGAGAGGGAAAATACTTCACCACTCTAATTAGTTAGATCACAGATTAAATAATTCTGTTAGTATAGTGCGTTCTTTTCTATCTTTTGCTCACATGCTCACAGACTGGTCAACTCTATCATTAGTTAGCAGTAAAGTCTCAGGATATAAAATCAATACACACAAATCAGAGGCATTCATATACGCCAACAACAGTCAAACTGAGAACCAAATCAAAGACTCAATTCCCTTCAAAATAGCAACAAGGAAAATAAAGTACCTAGAAATATATTTAAGTAAGGAGGTAAAAGACCTCCCTTACAGGGAGAACTATGGAACACTGAGAAAGGAAATAGCAGAGGACGTAAACAGGTGGAAGACCATACCATGCTCATGGGTTGGCAGAACCAACATTGTTAAAATGTCTATATTACCCAAAGTGATCTACAGAGTCAATGCAATTCCTACTAAAATACCATCATCATTTTTCACAGGTATAGAAAAAATAACTCTATGCTTCATATGGAACAAGAGAAGACCCCGTATAGCAAAAGCAATCCTAGGCAATAAAAACAAAATGGGAGGTACCAATTTACCAGACTTCAAATTATACTACAAGTCTATGGTAATTAAAACAGCTTGGAACTGGCACAAGAACAGGGACATTGACCAGTGGAACCCTGTGGAAAGCAATATGGAGATACTTCAAAGAGATACAAATAGATCTACCACTTGATCCAGCCAATTCCACTCCTGGGCATCTACCCAAAAGAACAAAAGACGCTCTATAAAAAAGACACCTGCACTCGAATGTTTATAGCAACACAATTCACAATTGCAAAGTTGTGGAAACAACCCACGTGCCCATCAATCCATGAGTGGATTAATAAAATGTGGTATATGTATACCATGGTGTACTATTCAGCTATAAGAAGCAATAGGGATATAGCACCTCTTGTATTTTCCTGGATGGAGCTGAAACCCGTTCTACTAAGTGAAGTATCCCAAGAATGGATGGACAGGCACCACATGTACTCACCAGCCAATTGGTATTAGCTGATCAACACCTATGTGGACACACTGGAACAACATTTATTGGGTGTCAGGCAGACGGGAGGGGGGAGGAGGAGGTGGGTATATACATACATAATGAGTGCGATGTGCACTGTCTGGGGGATGGTCAGGCTTGAGGCTCTGACTGGAGGGGGGGCAAGGGCAATGTACGTAACCTTAACATTTGTACCCCCATAATATGCTGCAATAAAAAAATAAAAAATAAATAAAATAAAATAAAATCAACAGCCAATTAAGGTTGCCCACTATTTATAATACAATAACTCAAGAAATGGAATAGGTGGTATAAATATGTAAAATAGAACAAAAATTCTCAAAGTGATAAAATTGTCTACCTGGAAAACCCAGTAGAACTTACTTAAAATACATATGTATGTATGTGTGTATGTATAAGTATTTTTCATGTATATATATATGTGTGTATAGGTATTAATGCTTATATATCACTTGCTAGTAGTAAAGAAGGAGAAAACTGAATGTAAAAAGTTATTCATAATAGCAACCAAAAATACAAAATTCTCATGAATAAACACCAAGAAATGCTTACATCAAGACTACCCACCTCTACTTCTACCCACATGCAAAACTTCTTGCTTGGCAGTAATCTCTCTACTTATCAGAACCATGTATGGCCAACAAGTGTGATTAGAAGGAACATCCTGTCCAGCTCAGAGCGGGATTCTATTGGGCTCCAGCTATCTCTTCTCCCAAGATACTCTCAAAACTATATCACTCACTGTTTCAATTATTTACTACCCAAGTGTAAACACCTTTTCTATCTTTTGTTTTACTATCAACCTCATTCACCTCTGCATTTCTTTTTCTCTTAATAAAATCCCATTTTTCTCCTTCCTAACGCCCTTTATTCTGTCTTCTGTAATCCTATGGTTGATCTGAATGTTTCCTCTGCTTCCTGTTTGTTGTATGAAGTTGTTATTTCCCCTGAAGTCCTTTTAGGTAAAGCCTGTGTTTGCTGTCTATCACATCCTAACTACTTCTGTTCCTCCTACCCAGTGCCACTTTAAAATAAAAATGGGAAAAGAATCAAACAAAACAACTTGCTTCTTTAAGCTCATATCATCCAATTAAAATTTTAATATCTGTCCTCATTGCTTTTACTTGCTGAACTCCAAATCACACTTTCTAGTTTATTTGAGATATTGTAACTGAGACAGCAACCTTTTCCTTTGCTACAGCTCTTGGAAACATCATAAAGGACAAGGTATAGGTGAGAAGCAGTTGGTGATGGGGACTGGGAACTTAAGTCTCTCACCCCTTTCAGGAATTCTTTGAGAGATGCCTGGTCTTGTAGTCTACAGGATGGGGTTGAAGCCTTTTTATGATATTAAATGAAAGAGTGACTTTGAAAATGGAAGCTCTTAGAGTGACCTGAACTATATTAATACATAAAATGAGATGGTTTGCTGAATTAAATGTTCTCTAGAAATGTGATGGAGTGAGTTTGTGAAGTAATCCAAATGTAGGTCCCATTTAATTGGACAGAATCTCTGTTGAGAAGGTACTTTCAGAAGTGCAGAAACAATCTTGGGTTTGGATGGTGTAGGTCACACTTTGTGCATGGCAGGACATGACTACTGAATTCTTGCTGTCTAGACTAAAGAGTTTTTTTTTAATGTATGCATTTCAGTGCTTTTAAAAATATTTTATCATTTTACCTGTTGACCTATGAAAGGATTCTACACTCCTTGGTGGTCAGGAATCTGGTCTATTCTAATAGTGTCACCTGTCCAAATAATGGGAAAATATTTTCCATTATTAGATTTTTTTTTCCTGATATATTTTTTCCTGCTTTTTTTTTCCTTCAGCATATTTTTTCTAGAAAAACATGGGAAGAGAATGGAAATTCTTTGGTCAGCCAGGCTGCCAGTTTTTAATCTGGGCATAAAATGTAGCAAACAAGCTAAAATGGGGTGGAAAGAGACATAAAGTCTCAAATGGAAGTTAAATGCGTAGGCATCACATGGGGCAGAACTTCTTGTATTCATAGCATAATTGCAAGAGAACTTGGGCTTACTCTGCTGTTCCAACCAGTTTTAGCAAGCAGCCATCTAAATATGTAAGTCTTATAATCAGTTATAATTCAAAGAGTAGAGATTTTGTTTGATGAGGAACAACTTTTAGTCATTTTACCAATAGTTAGTAAACAATAATTTTTAGGAAAATAATATTTTTCATGAAACACTTTGAGTTAAGGATTAATTTCTGGCCATGACTTATATAAACCTGAGAAAATGTACTTGTATTCCTGTTTCTTTAGAAATTATCACTTTCCTTAGAAATTACCAAGTAAAGATAAATTTAGATGTTGTATCTGTCTTGCTCTCTGAAAAACCGCTAAGCTGTGTGACTTCATTTGGATTAGGAGAGCTCTGAGTTACCATGCAGACCTTGGGCCCATGTTCCTAGATCTAGTATCTGTGTCAAGGTGATCCACACTCACACTGGCACTCATTTGTAGAAACTGTGCATTCCCCACATGGCACTGTTTGATGCTAGCGTTTGCAGTAACAGGTGGTGATTGGTTAGCCTCTTTAGTGATTTCTTTATAAGTCTTTAGCTTTGTACAATTGTGTACTGCAGGGCGAGGTTATTTTGTTGAGGTCATTTCCAATATCTGATGCAAAATGGGAGAAGCCATTGATAATTGGTGAGTGCTGTACTGTAGAGAGGGAAGAGAGGTAAACCAATGATGTCAGTCCTCCCACAACTCCTCACAATCTCTCTCCTAATCTCCCCTTATTTTCCACTGATTGATTTAGAAGAGAGAAAAATCAGGGAAATTTTTATTCTAAAGAAGACATTTTTATGTGCTGTGACTCAGTTGCTCCCATACCACCTTGTTGTTTTTGTAAACTTGCAAAATGTAGATTCTATAAATGCAAAGCGAATTGCATTTGGAATTTTTCTTATTTTTATTTTATTTATTTTGTGTACACATGTGATTTTTTCATTTAGTTGTTTATTATGTCTTTCTGCTTATATCTTATAATTCTTACACTATACAAACATATCTGATGGTCCAATGTATTAATAGCTATTTTTAAAGATGAGGTGTGAAATGAAAAGGACTATTTCTAGGCTTAGGCCAAACAAAAGTTCTGATAAGGTTAAAGATTTAAAAAAGCCACCTTGTGGATCATTTCACTGTATCAGTGCAACATGGGATGCAGATAAATGTTATTTATACAGGGAAAGTCACTGATTAAAAAATGAAAGTTTTGAACAGCTTCATCTAACTTAAATTATTCTCTTCTAGTGTTCACTATTTGTGGCAAATTCAAAGACAGCAATGGCTCCAGCAAAAGTAAACAGACACTGGCACAGTCATGTGATGAGAAAAGTTGAATGCTATTTTAAAAAGCTATTGCAACTTAAAAAAAATGGAGCAAAGCTTTTATTGAAGTGAAAAATAAAATTTAATAAGAAGTTCAGGGCACTAGTTTTTTAATAGTGCATCTTATTATTCAGAAAAGGAAAACTCATGATGTTGGTGAGAAACTAATAATGGCAACATGACAAATTATAGTGACTAAAATGCTTGCATAAGATGTAAAAAGAAAAATAGAAAAGGATCCTTTCTCCAAGAGTATGGTAAGTTAATGAACAGCTGGCCTCCATATCCATGGGTTTCACATTTGTGGGCTCAACCGACTACAATCAAAAATCTTCAAAAACAAACAAAAATAATAGTATGTTTGTACTAAACAAATACAGACATTTTTCTTGTTATTATTCCCCAAACAATACAGTATCACAACTATTTACATAGCATTTACCTTGTATTAGGCATCATAAATAATCTAGAGATGATGTGTAGTATATAGAAGAATATGCATAGGTTGCATGTAAATACTACACTATTTTATGTAAGGGACTTGAGCATCCATGGATTTTTGTATTCACTGGAGGCCCTAAAACCAACGCCCCATGGATAGTGAAGGAGGACTATATTGATGAAATGTCACGTGATACCAAAGCACTTTCATGTAAAACTAAAAACTCACAGCTTCTGTATACAGTTATGATTAGTCAAAATATTTTTACCAATATATATTATGCTGAAGCAATGGTAAGATTGGTAAACAATGATAAAATTGAAGAAAACTTTTCTGCTACAAAAAGCTTCCTAAAACAAACAAAGGCCATGATCTATTTACTGTTTTGACTTATACTGAGAACCAGGTCTCTCTTAGAGAAACTGTGTTGTCATCTGTTCTTACTGGGTTCCATCAGTAATTGGTTCAATGGCAGCTTTTTCCTCCTTCGTAAAAAGAGAAAAGCCTTTGTTTTCAAAACACACTGCTTACTTCACAGAGAGGTGGTGGTGTCAAAATCTCTTAGAAATGACATGAAAAAAATGTGGATAATGCCACACAAACAATGTTAGTAAAAAAAGATAAATTCATCTGAGAATTTTTTTTTAATTGTGAGACAAGCTAGGTAGAGAGCACACAAATCTCCTGCTCCATTTCAAAATCTGGTGACTTAGCAAAGAGTTTTTAACAGCATGTTTGAGTTGAAAAGTGAATTAAAGATGTACAGATTCTGTAGTAGAAAATCAGTAAGGACACAGTTGAACTTAGCACATGATCAGCCTGTTGAATATAATTAATATCTTTAGATTACTTCATCCAACAACAGGAGAATACACATTCTTCTCAAGCTCTCATGAAATATTCACCAAGATAGACCACATTCTGGGCCGTAAAACACACCTTAATAAATTTAAAAGGCTGGAAATTATATAATGTCTGCTCTCAGATCACAGTGAAATTAAACTAGAAATCAATAACATAAAGACAATGAAAAAAATCACAAAATACATGGAGATTGAACAATCACTTATAAACAACACATGTGTCAAATAAGAAATCTAAAAAGAAATTTAAAAATATTTTAAACTAAGTAAAAATAAAAACACAGCCTATTAAAATTTGTAGGATGCAGCTAATGCAGTGTTTAGAGGTAAATTAATGGCATCCAATGCACATATTAGAAGAAAAAAAAATCTAAAATCAATTATCTAAGATAACAAAAAAAGAGCAAATTCAATCCAAAATGAACAGAAGAAAAGAAATAATAAAATGAATATAAATCAATAAAATTGAAAACAGAAAATCAATTGAGAAAATCAGTCGAGAAAATCAACAAAACCAAAGCTTGTTCTTTGAAAAGATCTATAAAACTGATAAGCTTCTATCCAGGCTAACTAAAAAGAAAAGAGAGAGGGCACAAATTACTTATATTAGAAATGACAGAAGGGACATTACTACACATCCTGTGGACAATAAAAGGATAATAAAGAAATACTATGAAAAACTAGGTCAACAAATTTGATAACTTAGATGAAATGCACAAGTTCTTGGAAAGATATAATCTACCAAAACTCACACCAGAAAAAATAATCTGAATAGGCTTATACTACTACAAAATTGAATCAATAATTAATAGCCTTCCAAAACAGAAGATATCAGGCACAAATGGGTTCACTGGTGAAGTCTACCAAACATTTATGGAAGAAATTATATCAATCCTCTATAATATTTTTCAGAAAATAGAAACATAGGCAGTATTTCCTTAATCATTCTATGAGGCCAGCATTGCCCTAATATCATAAAAAGTCAAAAAATTATAAGAAGACTATAGACCAATATCTCTCATGAACATAAATACAAAATATTAGGAGATAAAATCCAACAATATATAAAAAGAATTCTATACCACAACCAATTAAGATTTATCCCAGGCAGACAATACTGGTTCAACATTCAAAACTCAATTAATGTAATCCATCACATCAGCAGAATGTAGAAGAAAAATAATGCAATCACATTAATAGATGGAGAAAAAGTCTTTGACAAAATCCAACAATGATTAATGATAAATTAAAAAAAATTCAGTGAAGTAGGAATAGAGGGAAACTTCTCAACTTAATAAGGAACATCTACAAAAATCTTGACAGTCAACGTCATACATAATGGTGAGAAACTGGAAGCTTGCTCACTAAGGGTAGTAAAAATACTCCTTATTAGACTATAATGGTGGCTACACCTCTTTATACAATTGTCTAAACTCATAGAATGTATAGATCCTAATATAATCTTGGACTTTAGATAATAACGATGTGTCAGTATAGATTCATAAACTGTAACACCTGTGCCACTCTGGTGGGGGATGTTGATAATGAGAGAGATGATGCATGTGTGGGGCAAGGGGTCTATGGGATATCTCTGTACATTTCTCCCAATTTTTCTGTGAACCAAAAGCTGCTCTTTAGAAAGTCTTTTTTGAAAATGAAATAAAATAGAACTTTAAAAAATTTAGAAAGCCAAGGTACTACTACTATCTCACAGATAGGTTGGAAAGAATGATAGGGAGATTGTAAACCTCTTTGCACAGTCCCTGGTACATAGTTGGTACACTTATGGTGCGTTCTTCTTTAATCCAGCATGGAGAGTGCTAAAGTGTCAAAGGTGACCAAGGCCCACTCGGCCCACCTGGGCTCCCAGGTCCTCCAGGATCCCCTGGAAGCAGAAGAGCCAAAGGCCCTCAGCAGCCAAAATTGTTCAATGGCCAGTGTTTAGGTCACCAACCAGTGTCCCAGGTAACACACCTCTGCTGCTAATGACCCCAAACTCTTGGTCTGCACCCAAGGCTTTGTGATCAAATTTTTTAAAACAGAGGGAGAAGATTTAAGTTCAAAATGAGAGTCCCTAACTGCACCATGCTCATGGGAGGTTCGAGCAGTCTCCCCAGGGCTTAGCACTGGGAGCAGAGTTTGAATTGTGTCCCACACTCCTTCCCTCATATATATATATATATTTGAAAAAGCTAGTTCATTAACAGACATTTTTAACTACATGAGCCAATTGAAAAAGTTTTTGGAATACCTTGTAGAAAAATGTTTTGATTTCACTTCACAAAATTCTTAGCTTCAAAACAAAATAAAATCTTTAGGGGTAAAATTCAGCAGAAGGAAATCTTAGAATACTTTCACAGCTTCTTTGGGTTGAGAGTAGAAAAAGATATCAGCAAGCCTCAAGTCATATTGAAAACCACCTGGAAAAACTGCAAAATGAATCTAGGTGGCAATTTCCCTTTCATCCAACACAAATGTATGACTGGGTAAGGGACCACTGCTCTGAAACTTCTGATCATACTGAAGACCAGTGTTTGAGGCAACATGAAACACTTTGTGAACTGCACCTAATCATACGTTCAAGATGAGATTTATTGATCTTCCCCTAGGCAAGTTCTGGATATCTGTGAAAGTAACTTGTCTCACCATTCATAGAAGGTAGTGGACATTTTGCTGTACTTTTAAACCTCTTTCATGTGGGAGAAAGAGGTTGCTTAATTAGAAAAAGCAAAAGAAAGGACAAAACTAATCTCGTTTCAATTGAAAATGAAATCTACGTCAAGGTTGACTCAGAATTGAATGAAATAAACTGAGCAATAAATAAGTATAGGTTCCATGTGAGAAGGAAACATTTTCAATTTTAGTTTCAAAAACAACATTTTGTATGCATATATAAGGCAAACAGGCATAATTTTAAAATACATATATACATTAATATCACATAATATCAAAATATTTAATATTGCAACTTCTTGGTACCTATTTGAACCTGATTGTGTTACCCACAAAGAAATTATTTTTTTCAAATTCCTATTTAAAATTGTGTCTTTGGCCATATTTGATTCATATATCTTTGCTTATGATTTAGTAGTATTACTATTTGTACTTTGTCAATAAATTTTAATGTAGTAAATTAATTTGCTTTATTAAATTTAAATCTAATGAGCAAAACTATAAAACTAAAATCCCATTTTGGCTCAAGCCAGTTATTTAACAGAAATTTATTTAATTTGTCTTGTGGATTTTCAAATTTTATGAAAAGAGATTAATTTCATGAAAGTAAGCTAAGCTTCTAATATATATAAAGCAAAATCAGAAAGAATTAAGAAATTGACAATTCAATAATAATAGTTGGAGACATGAATACCTCATTCTAAATAATGTGTAGACCAACACAGAAAATTTAAAATGATTTAAATTAGAAATAACACACATCTTCATGAAATATTCTATCCACTAAAAGCAGAATCTATATTCTCCTCCAGTACAAACAGACCATTCTACTTGGATAGACCATATGCTATGCCATAAAATGAGTTGCAATAAATATAAAAAGAAGAAAATCAAGCAAAGAACATTTGCCAGTTACAATAAAATTAAATTTGAAATCTCCAACAGGAGACTTTGGAAATTTGCAAATGTGTGGGTACTAAAAAATACACTCCTAAATAACCAATGTATAACAGAAGACATCACAAGGGAAATTAGAAAATACTTTAAAGTGATTTAAAACAAAAATACAACATACTAAAAATATAAGAGATGCAACTAAAGCAGTGTTTAGGCAGAAATTTTTACTTTTAAACATCTATATTTAAAGAGAAAGTAGAGCTTAAAATAACTTTCAACTTATGAAACTGAAATAAAAGAAGAGCAAACTAAATTCAAATCAAGCTAAAGAGAGAATATATTGAAGACTAGAGAAGAAATAAGTGAAATAAAGAATATAAAAAAGAATAAACTTTTTAAAAACTTAGTTCTTTGAGAGATCAAACAAAACTGATAAAACTTTAACTTGGCTGGCCAAGATAAAAAGAAAGAAAATCTGATCTGCTAAAATCAGAAATAAAAGACAGGAACATCATTAACAACCTTAAATATTAAGAGATTAATAATGTATTACTATTAACAACTCTTTGCAACAAATTGGATGATTTAGACAAAATGGTCAAATTAACAGGACACAGGCAAGCTAAACTGATTTAAGAAGGAACAGAAATCTGAATAGATCTATAGCAAGTAAAAAGATAAAGTAATTAACTATACAAAGAAAAGTTCAGAAACTGAGGACTTCACTGTTGAATTCTATGAAACATTTAAAGGATACTTAATACCAATGTTTCAAAAACTTTTCCTGAAGACAGAGAAGAAGGCAACATATCCCAAGTCATTTATTGAGACCAGTACTTCCCTAATACCAAAAACAAAGACATCACAAAAAGGAAAACTATAGATTAATTTCTTCAAAATATAGATGGAGCCCTGATATAGTAGCTCACTTCCATAATCCCAGCATTTTGGGAGGCTGAGGCAGGAGGATTACTTGAGATGAGGAGTTTAAGACCAGCCTGGGCAACACAGTGAGACCTCATCCCTACAAAAAATTAAAAATTAAAAATTACTTGTGCATGGTGGTGTCCACCTATTGTTCTAACTTCTTGGGACTCTGAGTCAGGAAGGTCAGCTTGAGCCCAAGAGTTTGAGGTTACAGTGAGTTGTGATTGCACCACTGCACTCTAGCCTAGGCAACAGTGTGAGATCCTATGAGAGAGAGACAGAGAGAGAGAGAGAGAGAGAGAGAGAGAGAGAGAGAGAGAGAGAGAAAAGAAGAAGAAGAAGAAGAAGAAGAAGAAGAAGAAGAAGAAGAAGAAGAAGAAGAAGAAGAAGGAAAGAAAGAAAGAAAGAAAGAAAGAAAGAAAGAAAGAAAGAAAGAAAGAAAGAAAGAAAGAAAGAAAGAAAAGGAAGGAAGGAATAAAAAAGAAAAGAAAAGAAAAAGAAAGGAAGGAAGGAAGGGAGGGAGGGAAGGAGGGAGGGAAGAAGGGAGGAAGAGAGAGAAAAGAAAGAAAGAAGGAAAGAAAGAAAGATCCTCCACAAAATGCAAATGGAATCCAGCAACATATAAAAATAATTATACACCCTAATCATGTGTGATTGATCCTAGTAATGAAAAGGTTGCTTAACATATGAAAATAGGACAAAAAAGACCTGATTACCTCAATAGATACAGAAAAAGTATATGACAAAATCTAATGTCCTTTAATAATTAAAAGAAAAAAAAATACACTCAACAAACCAGAAACAGAGGGAAACTTCCTCAACCTGAAAAAATAATGGAATATATGGAAAACTTACAGCTAACATCATACTTAGTGGTGAAAGAGTGAATGCTTTTCACAAAAGATCAGAAACAAGAAGAAGGCATCTACTTTCACCACTTCTATTCAACTTTCTTCTAGAGGTTTTAGCCAGGGCAGTTGGATAAGAAAATGAAATAAAGACATCCAGGTTGAAAAGAAAGAAGTAATACTATCTCTATTCTCATCTGATATTATCTTACATACAGAAGATTCTAAGAAAACCACAAAAATAACTATTATAATAAACTAGTTTAGCAAAGTTGCATGAGAATCAATGTTTATACTTCTATAGACTTGCAATGAACCATCCAAAAATAAAATTGAGAGAAAAATTCCATTTACAGTTGTAGTTTTCCCCCAATAAAAAAAAAAAAGGAATACAAGATTCGGAAATAAATTTAACAAAATAATTTCAAGACTTGTGTACTGAAAACTATAAAATATTGTTGAAAGAAATTAAAGAAAGCCTAAATAAGTTGAAAGATATCCCATATTCTTGGATCAAAAGACTTAACATTTTTAAGATGACAGTCTCCCCAAAGTGATCAATGGATTCAATGCAAACCAATCAAAATCCCAACTGCTATCTTTGCATACATTGATCAGCTTATCCTAAAAGTCACATGGAAATGCAAAAACCCAGCATCGCCAAAACAATCCTGAAAAAGACCAAAGTTGGAGGTCTCACACTTCCTAAATTAAAACTTACTGCAAAGCTATAATATGAATAAAACACATATAAAACACTAGTGAAAGAGAAAAATGTACATAATTAGATAAATTGGACTTCATAAAAATTGAAAACTTTTCTGTGTGAAAGGACAATATCAATACAATGAAGAGAAAACACACAGAATGGGACAAAGTATTGTAAATAAGATGTATTATAAGGAACTTGTATCAGAATATATAAATGATTCTTGCAATTCAGTAATTAAAAGAAAAATAAACCAATTTAAAAATTGTTGTAAAACTTAAGTTGACAATTCTCCAAAAAAGATATGCAAATAGTCAATAAGCACATGAAAAGTTGCCCAAATAATTAGTCATTAGGGAAATGCAAATCAAATTTACAATGAGATACAACTTTGCACACACTAGGACAGCTATAATCAAAAATATTTATAATAGCATGTATTAACAGTGACGTGGAGGGTTGCCCTTCCCCCCTACCCCCAGAGACAGACCTTCAAACCTGTCCATCCCCCAGATGGTGTGCATCACACTCATGTGTGCATCACACTCATTATTATCACACCCCTCCCCGCTCCTGTCTGCCCCACTCCTGATAAATGTTGTTTCTATATGTCCACTTAGGTGTTTATCAGTGAAACCAATTTGCTGATGAGTACATGTGGTGCTTGTTTATCCATTCTTGGGATACTTCACTTAGTAGAATAGGTTTCAGCTCTATCCAGGAAAATACAAGAGGTGCTATATCACCATTGTTTCTTATAGCTGAATA
>CAUYRT010016008.1:0-46396 GCA_963574885.1 Lepilemur ruficaudatus | reverse complement strand
CTGCCTCAGCCTCCCAAGTAGCTGGGACTACAGGCATGCACCACCATGCCCGGCTAATTTTTTCTATATATATTTAGTTGGCCAATTAATTTCTTTCTATTATTAGTAGAGATGGGGTCTCGCTCTTGCTCAGGCTGGTTTCGAACTCCTGACCTTGAGCAATCAGCCCGCCTCGGCCCATATATATCTTTTTAAACAGACTATATATATATATATATATATATATATATATATATGGCTTTTGAATCTTTCCAACACAAAGAAATAATGTGTTGGAATACACATTGTATTATTATTATCTCTCTTACAAATGAGGAAACTGAGGCATAAGAGATTAAGTAAATAACTCATAGTCATGCAACTTGTCAATGCTAGAGCTCTGATTTGAAGAAAGATCATGTGACTCCAGAACCTGTGTTCTTATTCAATATTCCCAAACCACATCTCCTTGGAAATAAGAATATAGTTAAGAATGGCCTTTGGAGAAAAAAAAAATGTGCTCTGTTCTGATTCTGAACTTGTGTGACCTTGGACAAGTTACTTAACTTTTCTGAAACTCAGTTTCCTCATGTGTAAAATGAAAATCATAAAATTCAGGAAATGGCCACAATCACCTAAGAAGCAATATCCAGATAGAAGAGCAGAAACCCGAGGACTTAGTGCTTGGATATTCTTGCATTTAGTATAGGAGGAAAAGCCATTAAAGAAAACCAAGAAGGAATGAGAGGTAAAATGAGAGGGAAGAAAGCACCCATTGAGTTTGGAAACATGAAAATGGTTGGCAACTTTGATAGAGCATTTCAGTAGAAAGATGAGACAGATGCCAGATAGGAAAGCATGGAAGAATGCATGGAAAGTGGGCATAGAACTTGTAATATGTCTTTTGAGAAACCTGGTTGTGGAGGAGAACAAAGAAAAGGGGCATTGGCTAGATGTGTGGTCAAGGGAGAGTTCTGTTTATTATGTGAGATTTCAGAACATGTAAAAATGAAGATATTAATGATGCATGAGAGAAATGATAACTAAAGGAGCAACCTCTTTGAGAAGATGAGAGGAAATCTGACCCAGAACTAAAATGAAGAAATTGATTTTTGATACATGTACTGATATATATAAACAGATAGATTTTTGAGA
This sequence comes from Lepilemur ruficaudatus, assembly GCA_963574885.1. Taxonomy (NCBI): domain Eukaryota; kingdom Metazoa; phylum Chordata; class Mammalia; order Primates; family Lepilemuridae; genus Lepilemur; species Lepilemur ruficaudatus. Next base: position 45,262 of record CAUYRT010016008.1, on the reverse strand, counting down.
TAAATACTGCTTTCTCCACTGTAGCAAAAGAGAAATGAGGCAATGGGTGGTTGAGATAATTGTGGGAATGTAAAGGATTTTCTAAAGCTGCCTTCTGTTTCAATAAAACATAAGTCAACAGTTACGAGAATATTTTTAGCATTTACCTCATAGGGTTTTTGCTGGATGGACTACATTAATCCATATGGAGCAGTTCACAATGTGACTTACATATAATGATTGTTATTGGGATGTTTGCTATTACTCTTATTGTAATACTACAAGACTTGAGATAATAACTTACTGTGGATATTTCTACCTTCTTGGCTTTGTGGTAATAGAGAACAAGAACCTAGGGAAGTCAAATTCATTCTTAAAGAATAAGAATAGGAAACAAGAGTAACTCATGGCTGCCTCCAAGCTACATTATTCTCAACTACCCTACAGTAAATAGGTTTTTTTAAAGATGGACTTGCAGATGGACTCTCTTTTATTTCTTTCTATTTAAAGGATACCCTGTGCCCTCAATCTACACATCAGACATGAGGTCCCTCTACTCTATCACCTCAGCCAGGCTCCATATCACTGGTACTCACAGGTATTGAATATATTGACCACATCAGAATCGCCTCCAGGACAAGTTGGACTATAGATTCTCAAGCCCTATATCTGAGACACTGGAATGAAATATTTCATATTGGGTCCTAGAAATCTGTATGTTTAAAAAGCTGATCAGGTGATTGTGATGTGATGACCACATCTGAGGACAAATGCTTGAGGATAATCCATCTTCCTGGAAGTCCATCTGTCCTATTAAATCACTTGTAAAATGTCTGCTAGGCTAATTTGATAAGCTAATTTGGCACAAAGAAAACCATGAATGTTAAGTGCTTATTTTGTTATCTCTCTCAGCTAATGTACAGGAATATTTAATGACTAAACCCAACTGAGATATTAATAGTGTAAATTCCAGCCTACTTTAGTTGCTCTTAAATGGGCCTCATATACTTTGCATTTAGGCAAGGGGGTTAGGTAGTTTACAAAGAGGCAAAAAATGGACTCTAAACAACAATTTTTGCTTATGGACTATAACTGATATCATTTCTTCTCTTCTAAAAACCCCATAGTAGGACCACAAAAGGCTGTGAAAATCAACTAGATAGGTTGCTCTTATTTTGCAGTAAGTTGAAGCTCAGAGAAAGGGAGGGTTTATCTGCAGAGTATTAGTGTTTTTTTGTAAATCCTAGGACATTTACAGATTCTACCCAAGTCTAACTAGATTCAAAAAATAAAATGATTAGTTTTGAACAATAACCTCTACATGGTCTCTCCATAAACAAAAGAGAGATGATCTTTAAGCTTATAGAATATATTATTATGATGCTGTGCACTCTCAACTTTCATACTCACTGCATGCTGAGCTAGGAATTTTAAGCTATAGGGATATCTAGATCCATTTTGCCACTGTATTAACTAATTTGGAGATATTTAAACTTATCTTCAGAGTTATTTCTACCCAAGAGACTTTTTATTTTAGATAAGAAATTTTATATTTTAATAGAAGCCCAAGATATTTTATAACATTGCTAACTATACAGCTAATATTTATGTCATTTGACTCTTTAATATAACATTCACCTTACATAAATAATTTAAGATTCTGTAACAAGTGAAAGCAACTCTCAAATATTTCTAAGTAAATTCAGAGTATAAATTTGTCTAGTCCCTTCTCAAATAGTTCCACTGAAGTACATATTAATGTAAATGTGGCTAAACCTAAGCCAGAATATTTTCTAGATGAAGTAAGTCCCATGAGGTATTATAAATAGACAAAATGAAGGATTTTATTGTAAGAAAAAGAAAAAGTATAGATGTTTTATATTTGGCTACATATCAAAATTGAATTAGATATAACTATGCATCTATTTTTATAGAATATATAGTAGAATTTTATATAATATATTGTTTGAACATTTTACTATGTATTTTCATCATATTCCAAAAAAATGATTTAATGAGGCACACAGAAATCACATGTGCTAAGAGATAAAACCAAAAATTTGGAGAAGTCAGAGCCAAGAAAAACTAAGAGAAGAAAAATATAAACCAGCCAAAGTAAACAAAGGGGAAAAATGAATAGCTCTATCAATTAAGGCACATTTCAAGGCTGAAGGCTTTACACAAGACAAAGGGATTTTATGTAATGTTAAACCATAAAATCTACTGTGTAAAAATGTACCAAACTTTTATGCAATCAACAATATAGCAATCAAGATTGTAAAGTAAATGTCCTAGAAATATATAGAGAACTTAATTTTAAAAATATGCTATTATAGTGTAATAAATAACTCTATTAGAGTTTGACAGAAAAAATAGATGAGAAATAGGATAGAATATAGAGAATCGAACAACCCAATTAATGAGTCTAAATTAACTGATACATATTTAGAATTATAAATCTTATAAACTAGGAACATATATTGTTTTCTCATGTTCACAAAACACAAAATGAAAAATCAGTTGCACACATAACAAAGACATCTTAATAAATTACCAAAATAGAGATATTTAGAAGTCACATTCTCTAATTATAGTCCAAAATTCCCCAAAAAACAGAAATTGGCAATTAAAATGTACAAAATTAAGAAACAGAACAAATACAAAGGGAATTAAAATAATTTTAAGAAAATATTCTATGATATGGCCCAGTAAATTATGATACCTATTTTACTCGGGATTTTCCAGAAAAATATCAATAGAACTGCAACAGAGGTAAAGGTCTGAAAAAGGATAAAGTGATTTATGAGTTGTCTCCTTAAACCCCCCCACCCTTTTTGGGAATTAAAACCTGCATTCCTGCCTGAGGACAGTAATCAAAGGGGCAGAAAAACATTATTTGTTCTTTTTTTCTAGTATCTTAAACCACAGAAGATGGCTCAACAGAATTGTCCAGAGGTCATGATAGCATCTTCACCAGAGATAAGGTCAATCAAAACCACCAACTACAGTTAAACAACAATAGCCCAAGGCTACAACATGTGGCACTGGTAACATAGACCTGAGCCCAGCCTGTGAAAAAAAGACCCTTTAAAAAGCCCTGTATTTCTGCTTAAAGGTGGGACAGTGGTCTTTTGAGACACTAGTCTGCCACCCTCCTCATTTGCCAGCAAATTAATAAACTTCTCTTTCTTTTTCCTTAAACCACTTGTCTTTATTGTTCATTCTCACTGATTTGGCCTTGGGGACAAATATCAAACCTTTGTTAATGAAATTTGGAGTTCCTCAGTGGGCCCATTGGCACCCTGGTGGAATGGCACCTCACAACTGCTGCCATGGCTGGAAGAGGCAGGTAACAGCCGCAGGTCAAGCCATGGATCTTTGCCAGTATAAGCATCATCTTTTCTTGGTGAGAGAGTGAGAGACCACCCCAACAGCTGCCAGAGCCTGATTAGCTCTGAGGAACTCCCATCTCTCCCTCCCTGAATTAGAAGTAACTCTTCACAACCTGAACCTCATTGAAGGAAAGGAAACAGATTTGGGAAGAGTTGCAATGTCTCAGCCCTTTTGGGAAGTTCCCCAGTGTGCTCATCAAGACCCTTGATTCCACCCATTTGGGGAAGATTATGAAATTGCCAGCCCTTTAGTAGGGCATTTGTGGAGCCATAGGTGTGGAAGTCATGGTTGAACAGAACTAGGGTACCTGGGGGATTCATCCCCTTTTGGGTTAGGAGAATTTGGTTCTCTTTTGTACAGTACCCATTTGTTTGGTAGGCCTTGGTATTGAGATCAAGATTGTTTGCATTGGGAATTCCATGTATTGTCTACTTGTCAAGTTGTGTTTGTTGTTGTTTGTGAGTTTTGATTTAACATGCAAGGCTCCAATTCTATTCCATCTGAAAGTCCCTTGGGGAGAATCTTGGCTGAATGGTCAACTTATAGCTATAAGCTTACATCTAAAAAGAGAATGGTGTTTTATTATAACACTGTTTGGCCAATGTATGTGCTGGAGTGTGAGGAGAAGTGGCCATTGAATTATACTATCATATAACTGACATTAACTTGTGAAAAATCAGGTAAATGGGATGAGATACTAGATGTACAATTTTTCATGCAATTGCATAATAAAGTGGATGAAAGGCCTGGGAAAAAGTTAATGGTACAAAGGAAACCTCCATCACCAGTGTATGAGGATAGTCAGACCCTGGGTGACAAACTAGAGGAGGAATTAACCAAGAGCCCTTTGAATAGAAATCTCACCGAACCTGCTCCCCCACCGCTGGCTCCCCTATACCTACCATTGCCAGTGGAGGGGTCCACAGTAGGGTAAGACGTGACTGGAACTGATTCTTCAGTCCCATGCCCACCTGGTTATGACTAGGAAGTGGGAATGGTCACTCCTTCAAAGACCTGGCAGGGAACTCAATTAGGCCAGAGGGCACCCATAGCCAGGGCAGGGCAATTTCCATTTCAGCAATACCCTATAAGTCACTTGAATGTACAAGGACAGCAGGCAGGGTATTATTGGATTAGACCCCACTTTCCAACTCTGACTTATTGAATTGGAAAAACTCAAACCCAGCCTATAGAGAAGATCCTCAGAGAATTACAAAATTGTTTACAACCATCTTTGCAACACACTGCCCCACTATGGCAGACCTATGGACCCTACTGAATATATTACTTACTGCATGTGAGCATAGACCTGTGGTAGACAAGGCCAAGGGGGTGGTACAGTGTCTCTATGGTGAGGAACATAATCAGACCCCAAACCCCAATGCTACCATTGCAATGGCACAACCAAATTTGGATCCTGATCCACTGTGAGAATAAATCATTACTGAAAGTATATTTTGGCAGGCCTCCAAAGGGGAGTGCCTAGACAAAGGAGTTTAAACAATGTTCAAGGATTACAGCAAACACCTAATGAATATCCCTCTGAATTTTCTGAATGCTTCTATCAGGCATACCAAAAATATACACATGTGGATACAAAGGACCCTGAAAATATGTGCATGGTTAATATGACTTTTATAGGGCAGAGTGCTGCAGATATAAGGAGGAAACTACAGTGTGTAGAAGGGGCAATTGGCATGAATCCCTCACAGCTTGTTGATAGTGCCTTTAAAGTATATAGTGCTAGAGAAGAACAGAAACTGAAGCCTATGCATGTTCTGGTAACTGTGCCAACCAAGGGTCCTTTGAGACAGTCAAAAGGAAAGGGTGGAAAAACCTGCTCTAGGTTGAAGTACAATCAGTGTGCTTTTTGTAACAAGAAACCCCCAGGAGAGCAAATGGTTTCTCGAGTCTGGGACTCAGATGATGAATGAAGAGGCACAGGACTCCATGCCTCACTGGTGGCTCTGATCCAAATATCCCCACAGGAGCCCCAGGAGCAATGGACAGTGGGGACTTGATTGGTGGAATTTTAATTGATATAGGAGCTACCTTTTTTGTTCTAAACTCTAAACTAACTTCCCTTAGCAAGGACACCGTGGCAGTGGTCAGGGTAACTGGTTAGACCCAACAACAATCCAGGCTTCAACCTCTTGAGTGCCAACTTGAAGAAAAAAAGTTGAGACACAGTTTCTCATATACGCCAGACTATCCAATACCTCTTCTAGGCCATGATTTATTACTCAAGATGAATGCCCAAACAATGATGTCTCAAGTGCAGTAATAACTCCACCTGCAGTCCAGTCCAAAAAATCCTCTCTGGTTTCAATGTCTACTCACTGATAAAAAGAATAAACAAATTCTATTCCTGCCGAGGTCTACCAAAAATTGAGTAAGGCTGTATGGGCCAATGGGACCCCAGGACATGCCATAACAGCCAAACCAATTCTGTGCCATAATAGCCATGCCAGTTACCATTCTGTTAAAAGAAGGATACTCATGCCCTCATAAAAAACAATACCCCTTCAAAAAGGAAGCATTGGAAGAAATTCAACCTATATTGAACAGATTTCTAATTTATCCATGTTGGTCCCCTTATAATTCACCAATTCTACCTGTCAAGAAGCCCCATACCAATGAGTATAGATTGTACAAGATCTATATGCCATTAACCATATTGTACAAAGCAAACACCCTGTGGTGCCAAACCCATATACTCTTTTGCCAACAGTACTAGATGACTAAGAATGGTACTAAGTACTGGATTTAAAAGATGCTTCCTTTTGCATTCCTTTGGAAAAAGAGATCCAAATCCTTTTTGCATTTGAATGGCAAGATCCTGAGACTGGGATGACCTCACAGTACTGCTTAACTGTGTTGTCTCAGGGTTTTAAAAATTCTTCTATCCTGTTTAGTGAAAGCTTAGCAAGAGGCTTGTGAAAACTGCAATTGGACCAAGAGATCCTGTTACAATATGTGGATGATTCACTTATAGCCCGCCTCAATTATGATAATTGTCTCACAAATACAGTGGCTGTGCTAAGTCATCTGGCTTCATGTGGCTATAAAGTATCAACCAAAAAGGCACAGATTTGCAAATAGCAGGTTAGTTATTTGGGATTCCAAATTGGCATGGGAACTCACAGCCTAATGTCAGAGCAGAAGCAAGTCATCTCGAATCTTGCTGCCCCCAAATAAAAGACAACTGTGTGGGTTCCTAGGAATGGCAGGGTTCTGTCACATCTGGATCCCAAACTTTGGACTAATAGCAAAGCCTTTGTATGAGACCCTTAAAGGGCCAGATGTGGAGCCCCTGATCTGGACCACAGACTGTCAAGATGCCTTTGAGGAACTAAAGCAGAGTCTTATGACTGCTCCCACTTTGAGGTTGCCTGACTTGCTGAAAGAATATAAATTATACATTCATGAAAAACAAGGAATAAGCTTTGGCGTGTTAGTACAGATGCTGGGAGACATCCCAGGGCCAGTGGCACACTTGTCAAAGCAACTGGACAATGCTGTGAGAGGATGGCTCCCTTGTTTCTGGCAGTAGCAGCTACTTGTGACTTGTCACAGGAGGCTGAAAAAATTCACCTTAGGACAATCTGTTGCAGTATATGCCCCCACTGGGTTCTGATTTTATTAGAATAGAAAGGGGGGTTGGTTATTTGCTGACTGCAAAAAGGCTAGGAAAATACCAGGTCATCCTTTTGGATGATCCAAACATTAAATTAAAGACTGTGTCTACTCTCAATCCTGCCTTCCTATTTCCAGCTAAAGAGAATGAGCCTTTAGAGTATGACTATTCAGAGATTCTGGAGGCTGTCTGTTCCAGCAGGATGAATCTGTCAGGTAAGCTGATGTCAGAGCCAGATTGGGATCTTCTCACCAATGGGAACTTTGTGGACAATGGACAGCTGAGGGCTGGATGTGTGTGTAGCGGTCATGGAACAACAGGTCCTGGAAGCAATGGCACTGCCACCTGGGACTGCAGCCCAGAAAGCTGAGCTGATTACTTTAACCAGAGCTTTTCAGTTAGAGGGAAAAAGGTGTTAGGTTTGTTCCAGGTGGGAACTCGAAAAGTATGTGTGGGACATGGAATGCAGTTAATGGAAAACCAGGGTTTGTGAATCAATATCCTCAGGAGTCTGGAGAGTTCCCGGAGGTTGTAAACCTAACAAAAAGATACAACATTCGTTTCCCCTCTGATAAGGATGAAACTCCCCCCCCCACCCCATCTCTACAGAATGAGACTGACCCAGGGGTCCCAGAAATTGGTTCTTTTTATTGGAGCGGCTGTTCTGGCCCAGATCCTCAATCCCCACTAAGAAACCCTCTATAAAACCCAAGGCTTTCTCCTCCCTCAACATGGATGTGCTTTGGCCTCCACCCATCTGCACCCAGATGCCCAAAATAAACAGCATTTTGCTACACATGAGGCTTTGTGTCCCTCTTTCTCTCAGCTCCGGACCTAACAGAAGGTAAATATTTATACAGACTCTAAATATGCTTTTATGGTTGTGCATATTCATGGTGCCATCTGGAAGGAAAGGGGCTCCTGACAGTAGGAAATAAGGATATTAAGTAAGACCCTGAAATAATGGCCCTGACTGTGGGCCATTAACAGGCTGTGGCTGAGCCCAAGCAGGTGGCCATCATTTATTGTCCTGCTCACCAACAAAGGGAGACACTTACGTTACAAAAAGAAATCAGGGAACTGAGAGGGCTACTAAGAAGGCCGCTAAAGGTGATCTGTTCCTTGGGGCCTTGATACCCCAGCTAGATTTAGATTAATACAAACCCCACTACAATAACAAGGATGAAAAAAGCGCTAAAGACTGGGGCTTTGACACTTGGGATGACACAGCTAAGTGGAGACAGAATTCTCATGGGTTTATTCTTCTACCTGAAGCCTTGGTCCGGCCCCATATGAGACACCCACAAGAATGCATACATAATGGGCATGATGCCTTAATGGACTTGGTGGGACCTCATTTAAAAAGACCCCTTTTGCAACAAACTATCTGACAAAAAACTCAGAGCTGTTCCTTATGTGCTTGAAACAATCCAAAAACAGAAAAGCCACCTGCTGCAAAGGGACCCACCCTTTCAATGATCGGCAAATTTATTTCACTCAGATGCCTAAAATGACTGGCAACTTCAAATACTTGATTGCATTAGTATGTACCTTTTCAGGCTCGGTGGAGGTTTATCCTACCAGAATGGAGAGAGCGTCTAAAGTTACCAGAATCCTTCTAAAGGAACTCATTCCAAGGTCTGGGCTTCCTTCCTCCATATAGAGTGACAATGGGCCCTCCTTTATATCAGAGGTAACTCAGCAAGTAAGTAAAGCCTATATCTAGAATGGAAATTGCAGGCATCCTGAAGACCTCAATCTATAGAGAAAACAGAGAAAATGAATCATACTTTAAAGAAAACTATAGCAAAATTAATGTAGGAAACCCATCTAAAGTGGGATAAGGTGTTGCTGCTTGCCTTCCTCTGGATAAAGGTAGCCCCCAGAAGCAGGCTTAAGTTAAGCCCCTATGAAACAGTTTATGGGAGACCCTTCCTAGCATCCTAAGGTATGGCAACATAAGTGAATAAAACAGAGTAAAGCAATATATCAAACAAATAAATCAAATACTAACCACGAGGCATGAGTTTGCCTCTTTTGGGTCCCCACCCCAGTTGAAAGCACTCCAAACCCCTTTAAACCAGGAGACCAGGTGTTTCTTAAAGCCTAGAAAGAACAAGGACCTGAAGAGCAACTGGCAGAGAAGTGGAAGGGACCCTATGAAGTACTTCTAACAACTCACACCTTGTTGAGATTGTTAGGAGTAAAACCTTGGGTCCATCATACCAGAGTAAAGAGGTGCCCCATGGAAGAAGAAGACACAAGCCCCCCAGGGGATAGGCCGGGCTTTAGGCAATCTAAATTGTCTGTTAAGAAGAAGGAAAAATGAAAACATCGATATTTTTGCTAACATTTCTTTGGTAATTTGTTCTGTCCACAGAATGGAGAGAAAATTCCTTAGTGAGGATTTTCCAAACTATCACCTCTTTTGCTAGTCTGTCTTGCTACTGTGTTTGTCATCCTAAACCTTGTTTGGTGCAAGTATTCCCATATATAATTTCACTAATACATCTTCCTACATTCTGAATTTGCAGAAGTTGGTCTCTCAAGTCACCTACAGTGTACTATTAATCATTCTGTACTCAGAGTTCCCATGTTTCTTTCTTACCCAGCCCCATATCAGACATTATGTACAAGGTGACAGCAAGGACCCACAGTCCTACCAATGTCTTAGATACCATGTGGACTCCTCCATTTCACTGTGTCAATCCTCACAGTTGCAGTTGTTGTTTATGCCCTTTTTCCCCTAGTAATCTGCTGCGTTCTTTTTTTTGTAAATCTATTGCCAAAGATTTGACAAACCAAAAAGAGAAATGGCATCAATAAGTACAAACCTTCCATCTAAAGCATCACCCCAATTCATCAGGAAGTAGCTCAATGACTACATCACCCCTCCTGCCATAGATACAGAAGGGTAAAATTGGCAGTGGGGAATATGTAACAGAAGTGAGGGTCTACAAAAGGGTGAAATGTTTTATAAGTTGTCTCTTTAAAACCCCTCACCCTTTTTGAGGAATTAAAACCTGCATTTCTGCCTGAGGCCAGTAATCAAAGGGGCAGAAAAAATGTTCTTTGTTCTCTGTTTTTTCATATCTTAAACTATAGGTGATGGCTCAAAAGAATTATTGGGACAAAGGTCACGAGATTGTCTTCACTGGAGATAAGGTCAACCAAAACCATCAACTATAGTTAAATTACAATAGCCAAAAGCTGAAAACTCCCCTTAAGAGCCCCATATTTCTGCTTGAAAGGGGGTGATGGTTCTTTAAGACAAGAGTCTGCCATCCTCCTCATTTGCCAGCAAATTAATAAACTTCTCTTTCTTTTTCCTCAAACCACTTGTCCTCATTCTTCGTTTGGCTTCGGGGACAAGCACTGAACTTTTAGTAACAAGAAATCCTGGAGACATTTGGAAATGAGGTATGATTGGGAGCCATTAAGTTGGAAATTATCTAGGTAAGATTGATAGTTTAAATCATGAGAGAGAACAAACTTGCCAAGGAGAACACAGATTTAAGAGAAGGTCAAGAACATAATCTTCTGAAGCCACCAAATTCAGAGGTTGGGCAGAGGAAGCAGAGAGGGAGAGATTTCCTGAGGACCTAGAATGTGTCAAGCAGGTTTCATGCATATGCTTGTGGTATCTCACTTAACCCTCCTGACATCCTTATGTTAGGCTGTTGCATACCCCTGGTTGTTTAAGGAGGGCAGGAAGACGTGAAAGGTGAAGCAGCTAGGCCCAGATTTTGCAGGTCTGTCTGACTTCACTGTTTCCTTGAGAGACATAAGATCAAGGCATGGATTAGCTAGACATAAAAAAAATCAACTGCACAAATTTTAAGTTGGAGAGGAGGGAATTTGAGGTAATTCAAATAAAATGAACCATTACTCACCACTGCCTCAGTAAATGGCCTCATCATCTACCCAGTTGACAAAGCCCTGGATCCAGGAGTCATCATCCTTCATCTCTTTCTCACTCTCACATCAAATCCATCAGCAGGTCTTAGGAGTTCTACGTCCAAATTATACCCTCTTTTTATCATGTCCACTGCCCACCACCCTAGACCAAGGCACATTAATCTTTTCCATAGAAAGCTCGAATCACTTCCTATCCTGTGGCTACTCTTGTCCAGCTATAACCCATTCTCCCTAAGGCAACAACATGAGTGCTACTGGTACTTGATTAATCATCAAACACTGATTAATCATTGTTCATTGTTGGGGCTTCATTGTTCAGCTGTCCTGTTTCAGAATGTTTACCATCCCTAGCCAGTAGCATCCCAAGTAAATGCCTCCCCTTACTTCCAAATGTCCCCATGAGGGGGGATGATTGTTCTGCTCCATCACACCTCATCCTATCCCCACGTTGAGAAGCATAGAGCCTGAGTGATCTTTCAGTGTAAATCACACCATGTCACTGCCCTGCTTAAAACCTTCAGTGGCTTCCCATTGCACCCCAGGGCCATTCATAATCCAGCCTGTCTAATTCTACAGCCTGACCTTGTCCAATTCTCCTCCTTCTCCTTTTACTCTCTTCAGGGCAGCTTCCCTTGTCATCCTTGGCCTCATCAACCTATTTCCTTCTGCAGGGCCTTTGTGCCTGCTGTTGTCCTGGCCTGGATTGCTCCTTCCTTGGCTCTACTTGGCTGGGCCTCCTCTCTTCCTTCAGACTTGGGCACTAATACTGATGTAGGCATGAGGCTGCCAGTGCCCATCCTGGCCAGGAAAAAAGTCATAGGCAGGCACTGCGGAGGGATAAGGAGTGAGAGAGAGTGGGGCAGGGAAGGGGAGACCTGATGGCATTTTTGAACCCCTAGATCCAGCTGTGCCTTAGTTAAGACTCATCCATTTGAATTTTCAGTACACAAGATAATAATATTTCCCTTTTTCTTATGCTAATTTGGGTTGGGTGTCTGCCACATGCCATGGAAAAGTGTGATATTTGAAAATACTAATATTCCATGTGCTCCCTCACATGTAGCAAGGCTGCAGAATGGATGGATCTCTTTCAGTCCTGTGATAAAGAGGCCTAGTTGGGGTCCTCTTGCAAGTTGCCTCAAGGAAGGGCTAGAATCCCATTTCTAGCTATCCACTAAATATCTCCCTCAGCAGCCTGCCCATCATCTTTCTCCCTAAAAAAGAAAACTTTCCTCCGCCTAGTTATCCTTTCTGATTACATCCCATCTCTTCTATCCATCACCATCAAACTACTTGAAAGAGGGGAATACATGTGCCCTTCCATTTCCTCCTCATACACCACCCGTCAACACTCAACAGCCAGGATGTCCCCCCCAGTGAAATCACATCTGCCAGTGGTCACCACCCCCTCCAAGTCAGTCAGCTAGAGCAACGCTCTGTTCTCAGCCTTGACCCTCATTGCTCTTTCCGCAGCATTTAACACTGCTGCCTACACCTTCTCTGGATTCCATGACACCTAGCGGTTTTCTTACCTTCCTGGCAATTCCTCTGGCTACTGGAATATCAGCAAAACCTCTAGGCATGAGTAATAAGGTGACTGTCAACACTTGAGACAGTCTCCTTGATTTGAATAAAGCCACTCACCTGGCTATTAGTCCCATCCCTCTAAAATTCCATCTGGAAGCGCCCATCACTGAAGTTGGTCAGAACATCTTAATACTGATAGACAAAAATTGAAATTGTCTAGGCACCATTCTATAATGGGGACTGTTTATTCCCATATGCTATCTGATCTCTTGGATAGTGCCTACAAATGTCCACTAGATTCACCTGTCCAGGTATCCATTCTCTAATTGTTCTATAAACCAGAGATTTAACTTGCATTCTTAAAATAGATTGACTAGAAAGACCAATTCTGCATCATAAAATGAAGTGTATATAGGACACTTAACAGGTATTTTAAACATAAATAACTAGCAGCTATAATTGAAGCAAAGATCCTGTGTTAATTACCAATACCCCTTACCTGGGTATTGGGGAAAAACAATTGTTGGTTTGTCTGTACAACACTTAGGCTCTTGGCCCTCCTATGCTATCAATATTTTCTCTCTCTTATAACATGAAAAGAATTATTTTCTCAAAAGGAAATGGTCATTCCTATGGGTTGTGAGCAGATCCTAGTCTCACTTTTTTTTCTGTGTACAGCAATAGAGTAGATTTTTGTTCGCTTTTGTTTCTGTTTTCACTTTAGTTTTGATTATGTAAGGATAATGGACTACACATGTCAGTAGAATTTGGATAAAGTAGGCAATAATCATGACCAGATTTCAGCTTAGAACCTTCTTTATTAAGGAAGGTCCTTCAGGCACTTTTATTAACAGGCAGATACAAGCTTAATAAGAGCACCTCTCAAAGTTCCAGTTCCAGTTGTTTTTGTGAGGTCATCCAGAAGGCAGAGAACACAATGATGGTGATTTATCAAAACCATGACAATCAAGTTGTTGGCCTTATGCCTTCCGTCAGACACAACCACCACCCCCTCTGCTTCTGGTCCTCTGAGGAATGAATAAAAGCTGGGATTCAAGACTTGTTATTTATCTAGGCCACATGTGGCACTTGCTTGACAGCAGACAAGGCCCCCAACCCATGCCCAGGATTGGATAAAATGGTGGCTATGTTGCCAAACCTTCTCAGCTCTGCTGTGTCTAGTCTAGATTTTGAAGTGTCTGATCCTCCCTGGGCATGGGGGGACCACTGAACCACCAGCAGAAACAACATGAGACTGTCCCCCAGGGGGTGATTTGCCCAGGTGGAATGTTTCTCCTGAGGCTGACTCTACTGAAGCTATACCTGAGAAGATATGGCGCAAGTCATAGTGAGCCCGGTGCAACGGGGGTCTTGGGTGAGCAGCCACTACCATGGGTCCCACCACCACAGAAGCTGCAGGCGGACTGGCTGGAGGGGACACAGATGCAGGTGGGTCCACTGGAGCGTTGGTGCCATCTGGCTGGGGCTGCGGGACCACAGGCTGGAGAGAGTACCATTTCTGTAGGTTAGTTTGTTTCCTCCTCCCAGCCAAGGCCACCCATGGGTCTGAGTGGTAATCCCACCCAATTTCCTCACATTACTAATTTTTATTTGCAAAGAATCTGGCAAAAAAAAAAAAAAAAGAACTACCTAGGTAGAAAGGATTGTCATCAGGGTTACGGAGGATGACTGGCTTGTGGTGGCCCACATCTCATCAGGATTATTTTGGTGATTGTGGGCGTGTCCCATGAGTGAAAGTATCCTGCCTATGGTGAACCTTCACCAGCAGTGCCACCCTCTTTGTCATCTTCAGCTGCAGCCACTGGGAGCTAGCGGGCAGATCTGGCCACCTCTGCAACTCAGAAAACTACTCCCACCTCCCACAAATAAAAAGATGGCCTTCTCAACGACACAATAGGATGATTCTGGCCTATAATCACCAGTTCATGGGAGGGGAAGGCATGGCTGAAATAGCCTTCCATTAGCAGAAGATTCCACATATGCCAGTGTTATTTTACATTGTGAGGTTCAGAAGGACAGGACAGCAAATGTCCTACAATTACTAACGCACTGCATGAATGTTAGGTGTCACTGTATTCTGAAGATACAGGCAAGAATATCCACAAAGCTGTTACCTGTGTTTGGAACAGTGTGCAGGTCACTGCAACCTCTTCCTGACCAAGCTTCTCAGCGACTGTTGCCTTACAGAAGCCGTATTGCTGCCCACAGAAAGAGAGGAGCTATTTTAATTGATTTTTAAAATGGATTTCTCCCCCAGTTTCACTGATATTCTAATACCTCAAGGCAAAACAAAAACAAAAACAAAAAACCTCACTTAAATTCTTAATTCCTTTTTAAAAAAAACTCTCTTAAACATTACAGTTTCTGCTTATAGAAAATATATATATATAATTCTACAGATAATATAGAAAACACAGAAGTACTTTGAGAATGTGATAGATCACCCACTATCCCAGAAATGATGGTGATTTAAGGAGAACTATTTTTAACATTGATGTACTTCTTTCTTACTTTTCAGCACTATTAAATATAATTTAAAAATTAAGATCATTGTGACTATACCATGTTGTATCCTGTGTTTTCCACTTACTATGATATAATAGCATTTTCTTTGAAAACATAATTTTTAGTGTCTGCATAATTTTCTATTTACTGATGTACCATATATTATTTGATAAGCCCTCCTGTTGGACACTCAGATATTTTTTATTTTGGGTCACTTTATATGTATGATAAATCATCTTTATCAGATATATTTCAGTCAAACATCTCTGATGATTTCTTTAAGCTAAATTCCTGGAAATGGACATTACTCAAGGACTTGAAAGTTTTTATATCAGAGGTATATCTAGAAAATCTACACTTCACACTCCCAGCGGCTGGGCATGACTTGGTTTCATGAGGAGATGGCCTCTGTCTTTCTCCTAACTCCATGTGCTTCCAGTAGGTGAGATGATTTGGTGACAGCTCTGAAGAGGGGAGGTGACGCTCCAAAGGAAGGCCTGGCATGACACAGCCCCCCAGGAAGTGGGCATTTTGCACTAGCACTCTCTTTCCGCAGCCCCAAGGTACAAATTACACAAGGATGTTCTGTTCAACAACCAGCTTTGTCTGAGTGGCAACAACCTGAGGTCCTGGCCCACTCACCTTTTCTGCCAGCATGTTGCATTTGGCTGGATCTGTGACCTCTTTAGCAACACAGTCAGTGGCAGCCACTGCAAACTCCACATGGGTAGAAACTGGGAGAGGCTGATAAGAATAAATGAAAATGCTCTTGAGGCAACACAACTTAGAATGAAAAGCGCAGAGAATGAGAGGCTGGCAGGAAGTAGAAAGGGCCATGGCATGGCACAACTTCAGTGAGCACCATTCACACAGACCACATTGCGGGGCCCAGGACACATGCCCCCAAATGGCCTACACAGGGCAGTTGTAGGATTATGGTCTGAAATACTTCTACTACAGAAGTAGGGGTTGGGTCTTTCCTGAAGGAGGAGCAGATAACCATTGCCTATCCATCTCTCAGGCTGGGGGTCAGTTTTCATATAGGAAATAGGAAATCAGAAGGCCAGCCTTAGACTGTCATGCATGGGAACACTGCCTCCCCCTAAGTCTTGGGGCTGCACTTTGAGACCCAAAGTTCTGGTTACTCCAAGACAGGGTGGAAAAGTGAAGAGATTAATAAATACCTTTTCTGTCTATTTCATAGAGCAGGATCAAATAAAAACATTTACATGAAAGTATGGAAGACATCGCTAGTGCTTTTCTTTCTTATGGTACTTGGAACTTACGGACACTTAAAATAAATATCTGTTACTTGGTGTAGTCTGGAATGGGGATGTCCTAAGAATCACATACTCTGATGAATAGAATGCCCATATATACTATGTATTTCCAAGTATGCCATAGCTGGTATCCAGAATAGTGATTTTCTTAAACATTAGAATTCTGTCACCTTCAAATGTGCTAAAACACCCACAGTACCTTAGATGTTTTCTCCAGTGACTCAAAAGGCGTTTTAGGATCTCGCCACTATAAGCCTGTCGTATGAATAGGCTCATGCCTTTATTAGTATTAATTACAAGACTGATGCAGATATCTGGCGGTGGTGGGCGAAAACTGTGTGGAGATCAGTGGATCCACAGCGAGCGCTTCTGGGTAGCGTGAGAACTTCCCTCTCTGGCCCTGGTGCTCTGGTTTTAACCAAACTGAGGGAGTGGGGCTGTGCCTACCTGCAGCGTCTGGCTGCCACAAGTTAGAGTGGCTCAGCAGGGGGCAGATGCTGAGGGTTTTGGGGTCCTCACAACACTCAGGGTCCTCATACCCCCAGGACGCTTTTGTCACCTTTCCAACCAACACCCTCCTTGCCTGCTCGTTGCTGACCGCGCGCCTGGTTTTCCCTCACTCCTGCTGCACCGCAGACGCTACGGTACATTCCCGAAGTGCATGCAAAGTGCCCAAAGTGAGAGCGAGAATCTTAGTCTTTACCACGAGTTGAGCCCGGGAAATCTCCACCAGCTGGAAATAGGAGCCGTTGCTCTGCGCGTTGAAGGCGGCCAGGGCAGCCTCCACTGCGTGCACCACGCGGCTGTCGTTGAACGGGGCCAGTAGGGGGCAGTCGGGGCACACCTTGCGCACGTCCTCCGCCGAGTCTGCGCGGGGAGGAGAAACCGGATCCCGGCAGTGATGTCTGTGGCTTTCACTCCTGCTCTGCTTATTTAGAAAGGGCTGGAGTGTGCTGCCCCTTACTAAGCCTTAAGTAGCTCGCATCTTGCTGATATTTCTGCAGGAGCCCCTGTCATCAAGGGGCAGTTTTCACCTCCAATAAACAGCTCCTTTTAAAAAGGTTTAAAATCCCGGAATCTAGGACATTTGGCTTCTCCTTTTCCTCACCGACGAAGTGGCTAGAACTACTTAGGTTGAAAGCTATTCAGATTCCTTCCCTCACCGCCCCAACCCCCACAAAGTACGGTGATAAGAAGAGTAATCATCTCTACCTGGACTGGAATCACATTTTGCAAACGTCACGGAAAACTGGCCATCTTGTTTCAATATCCGCAAATCACAGTCTCCTTCCACAGCCTGAAGAAACAAATCCACGTCAGTGTCCAGGAGGACACTGTTCCACTGTTCACCCGGGGAAAAGGTCCCTTCCAGGCACGTTTGTCAAAGGTGACCCTCACAAAATCACCTTCACTGGGTAATATTGAAATATTACGCCCTCTGCTTTCAGGGAAGGCGACTACAAGAAAGTTGAGGGGCTATAAAAATCAGCCCCAGGGAAGATGGCATCAAATGGCAATTTTAGAAACTGCACACCGGATAAAACGGGCCTACTCTTCTTTGCTGAACCACCCCGGAACTGGCCAGGCGCCCCCAACAGCCACTCTAAGAAGGGCACTCACATGCTCCACCAGCTGCCTCACGGTGCAGTTTGGCAGTGGGGTGGGGTCCAGCACATGGCAGGTGGTCTCCAGCGTGTCTATTTCAAGCTCAAATATCTCTCCAAAGGGCCGCTGTAGAAGCACAGAACGAAGAGGTGAGCAGTCCACTCCCCTGATCCTGTTGTGTGGGCCAAAGTGTGAGTCCCCAGTGAGCTTGAACTCACCCCTGTTTTGGAGAGGTGAGGGGAAAGCCATTCTGACTGTCAGTCTACAACTCTGTCTAACTCTGAACTGGCTTGTGGACAGGACAGCCACCAAGGCTTCTCTGTCCTTCCTCTGTGGACTCAGCGAGCGCCAAATGGTGCTTACAAGAAAAAAGAGGGCGTGGGCTTGGCCAAACTGAGGAGGCTGCAGTCCTCACTCTGAGCTCTATTTGGAAACTAAAAATGAGTGTTGATGCTTAGTTTTTAATTTCTAAAATTTCACCCTTCAACCAGTGATTTGGAAAATTCAGCTTTGGATTTTTCTCAGTCAAGCTGCAAAACTAAGGAAGTGTAGAGTAGTATCTTACCAGCACTTTTTAATCTTCTCTATCCCTCTCTCTACTTCTTTCTTCCTTCCCTCTCATTATTTACTTTCTTTCCTTCCCCCATTTTCTCTTTCTTCCTAAAGGTTTTTGTTGCTTTTGTCTTTGGCTTTTTCTTTGTCTTTTGGCTTGCATAGTAGATGCCTGGATGCAAAGATGCTGCTCTCTACTTCCCCCTGCTGGTTATGATAGGGAAGAGCATGTCTCCCTTTGACACTGAGGAAACCGTGTATGTCACTAGTGTAGACGTGAAGGAGTTACTGGGAAGCCTGTATAAATCCCTAAGGTTGTTCTTGTTCACCTATTTCCATATCCTTTCTTCAAAGCCTGGAAAATCCAGAAGGCACAAATATGCCTCTCTGTCTGCCAGCCCATCTGCTTGCCTCTCAATCTGCCTGACTCAGTAGTACCTGAAGCCTCAGAACCTCCTCCCCTGGAGGAAGTGTTGCATTTTAGGATGTATAGCCATGCCCAAAGTAACTTCCTTTGAAAACGTCCAGCGCTGCAGTGAATAGGAACCCAGTACACTTTGGTTTCTCAAGGAAAGTACCTCTCAAGCTCTGCCTTTTGTGAATATCACGATGCCACATTCTTTACCTTTTCCCTGGGAGGTGCATGTTGAGTGTTTATTTCCCCTGAATTGCTCAGTGTTTTCTCTGAACCACCATTGCGCATTAATGTGGCTACAGTACTCTTAAAATCCATCTGGGGCAATCCTGACTTCAAATATTTTGTCCCTTTGTAAGATCAATGTCAGTTGTCAGTCCACCCAGACTTCCTGATGTTTACTTTTACTTTATCTTCCTTCCCAGATTGTAAGCTCTTGTGGTCACAAATTGTGTCTTTTTCACCCTTATATTAAGTTGAACCATTAAAATTGCCAATATTTGGTTGCTTCTGATACACAAAAATGACAGTTTTATATGGTTCATCCCAATATCTCCCATAGCACATGAGGCTGGTTTTGCCCAAGGAAGGCTTGTAATAAATGTTTGCTGAACAAATTACCCTTAATCAGACACACATTCTAATTTTAAAACAGGCAGTAGACCGATGGCTTTTTCCCACCTCTCCACATTTCTCCACTGATCCCCAAGGCATATTTTCCTGTTTGATCCTTAATTTCACTGGCTTTAGGCTGCACTGGTTTCCTGTCCAGCATGTAAGGAAGTGAATCCTGTTCATGCCAAGACTTCTCTCGGGTATGCGGAGAACTCTCTTTGGAAGGCAGCTTGTGTAGAGGAAGGAGCATGGGTCTATATTCAAATCCCAGCCTGAATGCTTACTAATTATATAACCTTGGACGAAAAATGAC
This sequence comes from Lepilemur ruficaudatus, assembly GCA_963574885.1. Lineage (NCBI taxonomy): Eukaryota > Metazoa > Chordata > Mammalia > Primates > Lepilemuridae > Lepilemur > Lepilemur ruficaudatus. The sequence goes on along the minus strand of CAUYRT010016008.1, from coordinate 25,502 downwards.
AACACATCAGAGCCTTGGTTTCCTCTTGTGTAAGACAAGGACAACATACCTACCACATAGGACTGGGGGCAGGGAAAGGAAGGGGCAAATGAGATAACATGTGGAAGGAGTAGGCACCTTCCAAATGCTAGTTTCATTCACTCTCAGTCTTTGTCAGGGAGGAACAGAAGCAAAGACAGATAAGTGATTTTCAGCCAGTGGTAACTTGGCAACTAACTAGAAGCTGGGGTCTTGGACCCTAGTTTTTCCAGCCAGCCATACTTTCTACCTGTGACCTGCAAACTATCATTTGAAGCCTTTTCTTCTCCTGCATACCACCCCACACCCCACCCAGCACCCTCCTGTGACGCACGACCTCAGTGCAGAATGTCTCCCCTCTTACCCTCCGCCTGCACCATCCTTCACTCCTGGGGAGGAGTCAGAATTACCCTTTGCAGTTTCATTTTTGCTGGGAGATGCTCATCTTTTGAGGCACCAGGTTGAACTCCACGCACCTGTTTTGTCAGCTCATACACAGCAGGTTCACTTACCCGAGGCCACACCTTCACTTTGTCAATCTGGTTCAAGGTGTGCTTGTATCCCTGAAGAAGGTGGCTATTGATGTAGTCCACAGCCACCTGGGCTGCTTGCTCTGTTTCTGGGTCGTCGCAGTTCAGTTGTCTATAAGTCATCTCCAGGCCATATGGGGCTGAGTGGCAGCCCGAGAGCTGACCAAGACAAAGGAGCAGGATGAGGGACTTCATGGCTGCCCCAGAGAGACCTTGGCAGGTGGGCAGGTGGCTGGAGACTGCAGGACCAACCCAAGTGCTCTCCTGAGAAAGGCATAACCATGGAGGGGTGGAGGGCTTTTTTATCTGTTGGAGCCTGCCAGAAGAATTGCATAAGGACGTGGGATGATTTCTGTTTTGGTTCCAAGAAAACCCCTGCAAACATCAGCTCTGGAAAAGCAAACAGGTTAGGACATCACTAGTCCCCAAGAAATCGGCCAAAGTCCATGCTGCTGCAGGGGAGATGCTCCAAAGGCTGCTTGAAATGTAGTAACAGCAGCAAAGAGAGAAGTCAGCTGGGAGGACAAGATGGACACAGCCAGCCCAGAGTGCAATGGTTTCAGCAGCAGAGGGAGCATCCTCTGCTGTGATTCAGCATGCCATGGGGTGTATGAGGGCAAATGGGGGATATTAGCAATTTAATCAAATATTCTAATGTTGGGGGAGGAATTAGCTTTTCCAAGAGAAGTCCTACAGGGAGAACAAGGCCCACAGATATAGCAAAGGTAGAGGTGCACTATGGGAGATGCCAAGATCTTGGGTGAGATTCTTGGCAAAAAGAAGGAAGGGAGATGTTTCTGCCTAGAGTGGGGAATGGAGGTAAAAGGAGGGGGTTCCTGTGACAGGACCAGAAGGGGATATGGCCAGCAGAGCAGCAGGGGCTTCCCTGCCCCCTCCACATCCTTTCTCCAAACCTCACTGCTGGGGCCTGGCAGGTGACAGCCCAGACGGGCGCTGACCTGGGTCTTCTGGGTGGCTGAGCATGATTGGCACCAGAAGTCCCGTGTCCCCAGCCAGTACACAAGTGCAGCAGAGGGGAGTCCTGATCTACCAGTCACTCATTAGACAAAGCTCTGGCTTTGAGTCCAACGCTGCAGGCTGCGACCCTGCAGGGACAGGTACAAAAGCAAATGCTCCTTTAACACTCTTTGTTAGCAGAACCACCACATGTCTTTCTGGCCAGAACACAGGGCCACCATGTTGACTTCAGGCACCATCTTTTAAGTGACCGTGACAATCCCAGGTGTGACCTCCAAGGAGGTTAGGCAGGATGGTAGGGGGCTTGGGAAATATCATACAAGGACCTGGTTTGGTTTAGCCTGAGCAAGAAAGCCCTGACATGGAGACCAACATGTTCTTCAAACATTTAGAGGTCATCATTGTGTGTGGGCGGATTTGTTCTGTTGTTTGATATTGCTTCAGGGGAAAAAACTTGGTTTAAAGAAAAAAGAAGGAGCCCTCCAAAGAGAAGCTTAGTATCGATTCGCTGGGGTGGAGGTGGGAGGGGGAGGTGGGTGGTGGCGGGCAGAGAAGGAGCTGTCGGGGCCGTTCTCACGTCCGCTCCTGGCTGCTCATCCCCCACACGGGATCTCCGTGACAGAACACAGAAGGTGTGGTCAGGACCCCAGGTCCTCTCTCCAGAGGGGGCTCGTGACTCCTACAGACACAACCCAAGCTCTGGTCATCTAGCAAGAGGACCCTCAAAGCCATAGGCAACCTTCCATCAGCCTTATACCCCATTTTACTCAGGCCCTGACTCCTGAAGTTTCTGTGGAGGCTACAATCTTCTTTTACATATGCTTTAAAAATACTAAATATGGTCATTACTGAATATTTGAAAACTATGAAACACATTCAGTGAGTAAGCACTTCGTAAGACATAAGCTCAGGTATATAAAATATAACTTTATTTTTCCACAACCCAGTTGAATTTCTGATTCTGAGACCTCCTTCATGAAAATGTATTCTAGTCACTTTTAGGTAAGCTGATTTTTCAGACATTTGGGTTGAAATGTAGTCCTACTTAGGATTCTTTGCCCTTCCTGCTTCTCCCCCTGGGGTTAAAAATAAGCCTGAGGTTAAAAATAAGGGGTAACTTGTGCAAATGTCCCTTTAGTCAAGGGCACAAAGGGGTATCCACCTTTGCCTTGTGCTGCAAGGGCCTGTGCTGGCATCTTCTGCCAGGTAACCTGTCTCATCTGGTCCTCAGGCACATTCCCTGGCAGATCGATCCACCCATGAGCTAACATCCTGCTTGTCCCCACCTAATCCAGAGCAAGATGGTCCTCCCTGCATCCCCGGATCAGAGGTCCCCTTACTCCAGCTGTGGGACCTTTCCTAGACCAAAGGCCTACTCTCAGCTAAGTGCCACCCCCTTCTTTAAGCATGGGAAAATCTGTACCCACGTAAGGTATAGGGGGCATCATGAAGTGTCTTCAAGCCCTGGACAACCCCTGCAGTCATGGCCCCTCCACTGCTCTGGCGCCACTGCTCTGGTACCTGCTACTCAGGCAGCTTTTCCCTGCAATGTGCTGTCAGCCTGTGCTCCCCATGCCCCAGAATCCCACGCTGATCTGGGAGTGCTCGATTGCTACACCAGCCAACCTGAGGGTGTGGGGAAAAAAGTTCTGTCTGATCATACATCATCTCTGATCATTTCTGTCATATATGTGGAACATTCTTTTTTGGTACCTTTGTTCTTGGATCTTCCACTGGTGACAATTTCTAAAGCCTTAGGTATTTAGCTGATTAGACATTTGGCTGATGCTAGAAAAACAAGGCGTGTAGTAGAGAGCAATTGATATCTCACCTTTCATGCTACCACATGCAAACAGGAATACAAAACCATCCACGATCTCACCATCCAGAGAGATATGGGGTTAACATTTTGATACTTTTGCATCTTGTCTTTTTTCTATGCAAATTATTACTTCAATATGATTTAAATCATACTGCATATATACCTTTTTAATTTTTTTCATTTAACATTATAATTTGGATATTTTCTTACATCATTAAGTAGACCTTAAAACATGCTTACAATGACTACCTGCTATCGTGTTGTGTGTCTGTATCATAATTTATTTAACCATTCTCTTATTATTGGGCATTTGGTTTGTTCTCAATTGACCACAATCATATAAAAAGCCACAGTGAACTTTTTAATTTAGGAATCTTTGGTTTCCTAGGTTTTTCTTTTCAGGGTAGATTCTTATAAGTAAAATTATTGATTCTAATGACTTGGACATTTTTAAAGCTCTTAATGCCTATGGTCAGACTGCCTATTTTGCTATGCCGATTCATACCTTCCCTTTAACTGTTGCGTCATGTCAGCTCAGCTGTTGTCTCTGTTCCTCTGCGACTGCTTCCATGCTGACTTTTATGAGAACTTAGATATGTGAAAATTATCAGAACTCCTTTTTTAATGTATTTTATGAATGTCTTTGTTTTCTCTCAACTACTCCATATGTCTAATACTTACAAACTAAAATAACTTCGGTATCAAGCTGAATAAAATGATTTTTCAGTTTCCTTAGAAAGAAACATCATGGTTTACTTACTGACAATGAAGCAAATAGGTGATATTTTGCTATGTTTTCCAAGACAACCATAGCATTGGTGCCAAAAAGAAGCTATGGGTATTTCACTATGCCTGATGACACCAATTTTAAACTTTGAAAGATTTTCACTTGCTGAATATATGTGAAATACTCATGAGAGATCTTCACATGCTGAATGCCTAATAGTGATGAGTGACCTTGGGTCAGTTTTCATCCAACTGGCTCCAGCTTCTTTGCATGCCAATAGAAGACAGACATTTGCTTCTTTTTCTGGTCATTTGCTTTATTATTTTAATTACTTATCCGTACATTTTTCTATGAGGCCCACATCACTGCAATAAAACGATATTCTTTCCATTCACACTGTGATATCTGATAGTGTGTTGAGGCTATCAAAGGCTTATTAGAGCTGGTGGAGGAAAGCAGGCCCAAAGATCTAAGGCGCAAAAGAGGATCAACTGTCCCCAGGAGATGGCAGCAGGATGCTGGGCAGTGCTTGCTCAGTGGAGCCCCTGTGGCTGATGGCAGAGCTCTCAAGGTGGAAGCTGTCTTAGTCCCTCTGCATTGCTATAAAGGAATACCTGGGGATGGGTAATTTATAAAGAAAAGGGGTTTATTTGGCTCACAGTTCTGCAGGCTGTGCAGGAAGCATGGCGCCAGCATCTGCTCTGGTTGAGGGCTTCAGGCTGCTTCCACTCATGGCAGAAAGTGAAGCAGAGTCGGTGTGTACAAAGATCACATGGCAAGAGAGGAAGCAAGAGGGGGGGGAGGGAGGTGCCAGGCTCTTTTTAACAATAAGCTCTCGCGGGAATTAATAAAACGGGAACTCAGTCATTATCGCAAGGATGACACCAAGCAATTCAAGAGGGATCCACCCACGTGACCCAAACACCTACCATTAGGCCCCACCTCCAACACTGTGGATCAAATTTCAACATGAGGGTTGGAGGGGACACACATCCAAACTACAGCAGCAGCCAAGGATGGCATGAGGGCTTCTGAATTTGTGAAAAGTACCCTTCACCAGGGAGTCACTAGGGCAGGTGGATGCATTTGAACTATTCCAAGGCAGAATTCAGTATTTATAGTTGCAGTTCAGGAGCCAGAACAAGAAAGATCACTGTAAGCTTAGGGTCAGAGTTTCTGGGAGGTTGGTTCTGTTAGTGGACTTACCAGCAGAGGATAGAGCTAGAAGAATGTGGAATATCAAGGCAAGCAGTGAGAGCTAAGGTGAGAGGTAGAAACCCAGCCTCTTACAAAACAGAACATGAACAAGCGCACATCAGCAAAGCCAGAAGAATGATTGGTTTCTGCAGGGAGAAAGTAGCAGTGGTTGGTATTTAAATCACTGGGTCAGATTACTGGCTCTGCCTAGTCTGGTACTCAAGGGCTCAGGCCTTGAGAGCCTGGGTATTAATTTCTGATAAGCCTTGTGTTTCTTCATTCATATGTTTAGTAAACAAACATTTATTGAGCACCTACTATATGTGATGTTAAGTGCCTGGACACAGATACAGAGTGATGAGAAGACACCATCTGTCCTAAAGGAGCTCATCTTGACTCATTTGGTCCAGCAACATCTGATCAGCCAAGAACTTCATGTTATTATATAAAATTATGATCATGTTATTATACAAATCATCATAAATCATACAAATCATCTCCTGTGGAGACAGATTAGGATTTATTTCTCCAATGTAGAAACACAGGCTGGGTGCAGTGACTCATGCCTGTAATCCTAGCACTCTGAGAAGCTGAGGCAGGAGGATCACTTGAGGCCAAGAGTTCAAGACCATCCTGAGCAACAGTGAGACTCCCTTCTCTACAAAAAATAGAAAAAGTTAGCCAGGTATGGTGGTACGTGCCTGTAGTCCTAGCTACTCAGGAGGTTGAGGCAGGCAGATGGATTGAACCCAAGAGTTTGAGGTTGCAGTGAGTTACGATGATGCTACTGTACTCTAGCCCAGGTGACAGAGCAAGATGCTGTCCCATAAAAAAAAAACCCAAAAAACATATCTACCAGTAGAATGCAAATTACCCTTGTCCAAGGACCCATCAGTTTTCTTATGAAGGTAACTTAGTACCTGTTGCTTAGAAGTCAGCACCCAGTAATTAGCAAGAGCCCTTTGTACTCAGCGCCAATGAACCAAAGTTGGGAGATGTGGGTCTGACCACAGCATAACAAAAGTGGTTTAACCACAGTGACCAGATGTGATTTCTTCCTTTATAGTGGTGGAGAAAGGGCTCTGCAAGCCTTTCCCTAACCCTGTTCTCGTAACCATGACTTGGCTCTGCAAATCCACACCCATGAAAGGAAACTGCATTTGAGGGCATGCAAGGGGAAGAGTAGGGCCTGGACTAGAGTACGGCAAGGGAGGGGGTGAAGGTGCAAAATTTGAGGAGACACTCTCCCTCGAGGTTTCTCCTTCTTAAATTTTGTGCGCTAGGCTTGTCTCTTGCTACAGCCTAGACCTGCCCTGGGGAAGAGGCATAATCCAACCCCAGGACAGAAAAAAAGTCTGTACTTCATCAAATCTTTTTCCTCTTTCAAGGAAAGTTCTTTTACCATTTGGGATGGTGATCTTATGTGTGAACTGGGCCCCAAGAACACAGTAATCCTTACCATAAGCTTTTCATTATCACATAAGAAACAATGGGAAACCTTCCATTCCCTTCTGTTTGGAGGAAGACTTCCTAATTTGCACTGTTGAGTGTGGCCTTACCCACTCAAAAGTTCTGCCTCATAAAATAATTGTTTTAGGGTTAAAGCAATTGGGAGATTTGGGCTTTCCAGTACTGAAACAGCACCTCTTCAAGAAAACAGCGTCATCATAGCTAATGTGATTGACTCCTTATTCTGTAAAAGGCGTGAGAGCTGTGCTGTTCTCATGCTCCCTCCTTTACAGAGGAAACAGAGGTTTGGAGAGTTTGTGGAATTTGACCATGTCACACACCAAGGAAGAGCCTGGATTTAGCCTAATCACTTTATTTCTCTATCAACCCCAAACCAAAAGAGTATGGGGCCCAAACAAACCTGGGGAGCTTGGCTGTTGGACAGTGCCTAAAAGTGAGCAAGTCATTATTTTGAAAACATGGCTGTATGTTGTTGTATTTAAAAATAACTAAAGGAGTAGAGCAATGTATTGAGTTTGGTTACCAATTAAAAGAATTTAAAAATTAAGTTGCTCACAGTCAGTAGAAAATACCTGGAACTCAATTTGAAAAAAAAAAGCCCCACAAAACCAAAAAACAAACCTTTGATCTGTTGACTTTAGTGATGACTCAGCCAGTATTGAAGTTATCACTATCTCAGGTTTAAAAGGTAAATAAAAGGTAAATGATTACAGTATTTCTAGTTAGATATTTTTTTCAGAGAAATGCCAGTCAATGCAGGGAATCACATCCATCTTTCCTGCTGATTTCTGCCATCAACTTTTGATATCTTCAAAGCAAGGTGAGTGAGTGGCACTCTTCAGACGAGAAGGAAGGTGAGAGGTGAAATCATTGCCATCTAGTGAGGCCCATGGTGTGCTTGCTGGGGTCCTTGGATGTGGGGATTTTCAGAAGAGCTGTGTCCTTACCATTGAAAGTTATACTGAGTCCCTGGAGTCAAGTAACTCGTTGCACCTTTTTAAATTTGGGGACTTCTTTACCCATCATGTGGATTATTGGGACTGGAATTCATTCTTTTGACAGTGAGACAATACTGAAGATTCTGTGTGTCCATCTATTGCCATGTATTGGGTATTCCCTAAGCACATATGCATTAACTTCCAAACTATTTCCTGAGTACTACACTGTACTAGGTGCTAAGGAAACACAGATGAATGGTATAATTCTTGTTTTACACATGCCCACTGTTGGGGCTGATTCCATAAAACTATGGCAACTATTGTGGACACACAAGAGAAGTATAAGCTGTGGTTCCTGCCTTCAGCCTGCACTAAATCCAGAGGAACACAGTCCCTGAGTTGGAAGGGTTCTCAGAGGACAACAGTGTCTATTTTTTATTCAATGTTGTATCCTCAGCACGTGCCTCCTGTCCTATACATGATCCCTGACTGAGGGTCTCTAGACCAGCCTATCATTCTACATAGGGCCTCCCTCCAATGTCTGGTGTTTGCTTGGGGTGCTCAGATACAAGACTCTCTCTACCACAGCCTATTCCATTGTTGAATCACTCTAATTACTAAGAAGTTTTTCCTGCCTACTTTATAACCTCACCAATGGGCCCAGATTCTGCCCTCAGAAACCACACAGACTAAAACAACTGCACAGACTAAATCCTGGTCTCTATGTTGGGTTTTAGGTATTTAGAGACATCTGTGCTGTACTTTGCTTTCCTTTCCTGGCCTCCAATATCCCTGTTCCTTTAGTTACTTCTCAGATGAATTAGTTTTGAGACTATATCATGATCCTGTTGAATAGGCATGACTGGCACCAATGGTTCAATAGTAGGATGAAGCATCTTGTGATTAGGAGTCAAATTAATTATATAACTATCTGAGTGAGTGAGGATTTGTGCACAGTCAATAATTATGACATGGAGCTTAGCCAGCTGCCACTGGCATGGAATGAGACTTGCTCCTGAATTTCTCAGAGGCTTATCTCAACCCTCAAAAGGATTAACAATGAAACCAACAAACAGGCCATTCTTCTCCGTAGATTGCCTTGATTAGACTTCTTTAGTGTTGAGAAGGAATAAATAGGAGGTTAAGGGAAGACATGTCAGAGGGGACAAAGTCTCCTTCTTGGCTTGGATCTGGCAAGGCTCTCAGCTGTAGCATTTCTTCACAATTTGTTGTCTGACCTCTTGAAGACACTTAAGGACGTGGGAAGTCTTTGCTTTTGGTGTTCTTGTTAGAACAGTAGAAAGCAACGATTTGAAATTGAGAGGGTGCAGATCACAGAGCCAGGGCAGGTAATGTGGGCAATTTTCTCTCTGTACTGGGATTGTGCAACAGGCAGCCAAATCATTTGGTGAGTTAAGCAACATCTGAGCCTCCAGGACTCAGATTCTAATGGTGACTGAAGCAATGGGAGGATGGACACTAGCAGGAAGTGAGGGTAAGTACTATGGAGATGGGCAGGATTGTGGGAGGAGGAGCGTGGGAGCAGCTTACCTTGATTAGGAGCCCTACATTTAAGGATCCCACAGACCTAAGTCCAAACCCTGGTGCCACTATTTGCTAGCTATGTGACCTAACTAGACAGTAAATCTCACTAAGACTTTGTTTCTCCATCTGTTAACTATGGGCAATAAAACCTGGCTAGTAGAGATGTGCTGAGGATTTAATGAGATAACATTTGCAAAATTCTCAGTGTAGGGCCTGGCACACCCACGGTAAGCCATCAATAAATAGGAGTTCTTAATAGCACTGATAACACACCAGTACTGACAGCACAAAGAGGTTACATAGGGAATACTAAAGGCTAAGATAAGTCTTTGCCTTCAAGTAGCCTATGTATAGAAACAATATAAACTAGTGGCTAAAAGTAAAGAAAGGGTCCTTAGTTTTATCACTCTGGACAAACTACTTACCCTCTCTGGGTCTCATTTTACTCATCTGGAAAAAAATATATCAAAAATCCTTTGATTTTTGAGAGCATTAAATAAGATAGTACACTTAATTAACATCCCTGGCATCAGGTTAGCAGCCATGTTACCACTTACTCAGACAGAAGAAATATAACACGTGAAAGAGGGCTAGGGACTACATCAACATGCTGGCAAAGAGAGGGTCGCATATCAGCAACTCCTGGCAACAGGAAGGACCAGAAAGACAGGGAACTAGTGGTATTGCAGGCAAAGAACCAATTTCTTTGGCCAGCTTAAGGCAATTAATGTGGCAGGACTCAAGGGTAAGAGGGCAGTAGGCACAGGTCAAAGTGGCTGGTGGGGGCTCAGGGTGTAGAGCACTCTCAGCTAAGTCACTGGAGAACCAGGCACATGATGCTGAGCACTGAAACAGAGCTCAGGAAGGAGAGGGGAGCAGTTCAGGAGCGTCCCTGGGAAGAGATTCCAATGGGCATTTAAAAGATTGCACTTGCCCTGTGGGACTCTGAGGTTCCCAATGAAGTCTACAAATATAGGGCCAGCTTCCCATGTGTATCTTCTGTGCAGGGGTGCATGGCCCTGACATAGAAGGACCCTGTGCTTGGTGGAATGCTCTTCTGTCTTGAAATTCTTAATAATTTTTTAACAAGGGGTCCTGGGTTTTCATTTTGCACTGGGCTTTGTACATCATGTAGCCAGTCCTGGCTTACACATAAGTAGTATGTTAGAGGAATCAATTACCGTAGGCATTCACAGGAGAGGGGGAATCATCTCCAGCTGAGGGTGGGCTAGGAGAGAGGAAAGAAAGTGTTGTAGACAGGGGACATTTCGAATTTGACCCTGAAATTCGAAATGGGCAGGATTTGGATAGGTGGAAATGGGAATATGGCTGTCTGGCTGGAAGAAATATGTTGGCAAAGTCAAGAGGTGGAGAAGTTTGGATTCTGCTAAGGGAATGGTAAGAAACCCTTGTGAACTTGGAGTCCCAGCTCTTGAGCTGCTCACACCAGTGCTTTCCAGGACGATGCCATGCTCAGCTGGCCTTTCCACGGGGAGCCTTTTTCAAGGCCGTTCTTAGTCCTTTCTTCCAAATGCCATTCTGCTAGGTACCTGCCCAGTAAATTAAATCTAGCCATGTTATTCATAGAAATCTCAAAGCAAGGGTGGGGGAAAGCAGATTTAAAAAAGAATCAAATAAAAAATTCTTAATTAAAAATAAAATTTTCATTTTATTGAAATAAAAAATTAAAAATACCTAAAATAGATCAAATACAATGAAGAGAAAATTTGATTAAGAATCCCCATTGTCTAATTTGCTCTCTCTCTGTCTTTCATGTCACAACTTCTGTGTAGGGATTTGCACAGCAGGTAAATGGTGGAGGTGGAATTCTGACCAGAGTCCAAATCCTGTCCTCTGTCCTCTAGCCCATGCTGCCACGATCCCACTTTACTCCACTGGGGTGGGTTTCCCCAAACAGAAGCCGGGAGTGGTGCAGAAACAGTGCAAGTGTTGGCACTTATAAAATTAACTAGAGTCATTTCAAGTGACACTGTTAAGAGTCAGCAAATAAGGGAAAAGGCATTTTTCTTTTAAAAATCTCACAATCTCTATCCTTACTATCCTAAAACTTGAATCTGAAATTTTATTTCTGTTGACATGATATGACTGTCATTATTTCTATTTACACCGTATCATGAATGACATGCCAATATACATTTTGTTGTGTTCCCACTTAATTTGCATAAATATCGAACTTTGCCACTTGATCAACAGGCTTTGATTTTTCTTTTCAAATGTAAGTGTCTCACTCCTAAATTTAATAGAACAGAGTTGCATAGATAACTATTATGTTTTGTGTAGTCCCAGAACCTCAGATTCCTCCTAGGCTGTGTTGCTGCTTGTCTGGGGACCGTTGGGACAGACCACCTGCAGGAGGAGTGGGGAGTCAGGACCCATAGGTCTGGCCCTGTAATAGAGCCTCCATGGTCAATGGGAACCACAATGTTGACAGCTTGGAACACAGAAGAGCAAAAAGCCCTTCTCCTATAGTTTGTACAGAACTCTGTGTGGCCCTGTGTGCTCCATGGCTTCAGCTGGGGCATGAAAGGACAGTGTCAAGTAGTCAGGGTAGTGCCCAGGTGCAGGTAGCAGTGCTCAGCTGTGGGCAGTGGTGCCCAGGGCCAGGCAGTGATGTCCATGGGCAAACCATGGTATCCAGTGGCAGGCAGCAATGTCCAGGGACAGGCAGTGGTACCCTGAAGAAGGGAGTGGTGCTCTCATAGTCCCTATGTCATTTGATCACTGTTAGAAAACAACGTCCTCTCATAGTATACTAATACACTGCATACTTTCAGAAGTGAACAGAGAATATGACATTTAACCAAAACAAATTTGGGGGCTGGGTGTGGTGGCTCTCACTTGTAACCATACCACTCTGGGAGGCTGAGACAGGAGGATCACTTGAGTTCACGAGTTCAAGACCAGCCTAAGCAAGAGTGAGACACCATCTCTACCAAAAATAGAAAAAATTAGCTAAGTGTGGTGTAGTCTCAGCTACTCAGGAGGCTGAAGCAGAGTGATCACTTGAGTCCAGGAATTTGAGGTTGCAGTGAGCTATGATGATGTCACTGCACTCTACCCAGGGTGACAGGAAACAAAGAAAGAGAGAGAGAGAGAGAGAGAGAGAGAGAGAGAGAGAGAGAGAGAGAGAGAAGGAAAGAAGGAAGGAAAGAAAAAGAAAGAAAGAAAGAGAAAGAAAGAAAGAAAGAAAGAAAGAAAGAAAGAAAGAAAGAAAGAAAGAGAGAGAGAGAAACAAAGAAAGAAAGAAAGAGAAAGAAAGAGAAAGGAAGGAAGGAAGGAAGGAAGGAAGGAAGGAAGGAAGGAAGGAAGGAAGGAAGGAAGGAAGGAAGGAATTTGGGAACATCATGTTTAAGACAGGATAGAAAATTATTACCAAGGACAGTTTAAACCAACAGAGACTACATGTAATGAGATTGTGGAGAGGGGGTGGCAGCATTATCTCTTTGTAGGAAATCCAAAACTAACAGTTCAAGGTTGTTTTACTTTCTGATGTAAAGAAGTGTAAGTTCAAAGTCAGTTTGTTATTCCTGTGTCCTTTGTTCATGAGTTCAAAGACAAGTCCAGGGAAAAGTTATTGGTCAGAGAACCTTATCAGGGAATGGGGGCATACAGGGTGACCTGCAGGGGATGCGGGTGGGGCTTGGGGCCCAATTTCCACCAGCACTTCACTTCCTTTGCTATGAATGATGGATGTTTTCTCAGGGAAACAGAAAATGCTATGTGAGTGTTGCTCTGTGACATGGAGGCTGCCCTCTCCACCCGTCAGTCCCAGGGAGGTCACCCTGAGCCCCATCCCTGAATGGAAATTCTAACCCACCAGCGCTGCTCTGCCACTCTCTGCTGGCGTTCCTAACACACACACACACACACACACACACACACACACACACTCACACACACACTTCCCCACTTACAGGCTAGATTGCTTTGGGGTGCCGAAGGCTAGAGGAGCTCCGGAAATGGGACCATAACCATGGTGGCTGTCAGACCTTGATTTTTTGCAGTTACCTCTATTGCTTAGTTTCTTCCTTAGTTAAATATTTACATTTTATTAAATATTTACGTAAGTGTGATTTAAAGTTCATATCACTCTAACACCATTCTTTCCATTCAGATAACGTTATAAATCAGGGGGGCAAAAAGCCATCTTTCAGAGTACATGTGTCAAGTTTGCAGCAGCCGCAACTGACCTGCTGCCCCGATGGCACAGGGGCTGCTTTCTGCAGCTCTTCTGCCATGGCCTGCTTTTTGTGTTATGAATGGCAGTGGCCAAGGTCTAGCTCTGTGCCATGCGTAAGAGAGGTGATGATGACATTTTCAAAGAAGAAGAGTATGTGTGAAGGAGGAGGAAGGGGAGGAGAGAGAAGGTGATGGAAGCCATGCTGCAGGAGTGGAGAAAAATGGTCTTCCTTTGAGCCAGAACCATCTTCAGCAAACAGTAGGTCAGGGATGGCCTCATCCATTGGAAAGCCCCCCTTAAGCTGTGTGCTAGGAAGGAGTCCGAGCTCAGGGATCGGTTGCAGGGGCTGGGCTGGACACAAGCCTGCAACCCCGCCCTCACTGGCTGGGCTCCCCATGCAGGGACTGGGCTCTGAGCATCCTTGGTTCCCAGTGCCTCCTCAACTTCATGCACATAGTAGCTGCTTAATAAATGTTTGATGATTCAATCAAGAATATTGTTTTCATCTTTATTTCCTATTGAAAAAACCCTATAATTGCTCTTAGTTGGTTTTTTAATACCAAATTAAAGCTGTAAAGCCTTCCACAGTTGAGCTCTCTCTTTCTCTCTTGATGTAATTTTGTCCACTTCCTCTCTACACCAGAGACCATGGGCTTTTCCCCGGCTGACAAAAGTATTAATACAAAGAGCCCCTGCTTGAGTCATATGGGGAGCGGTAGCATGCATGGGCCTGGGCACCAATTAGAAGGGGGCGCTGAAAGGACGCTAGAAGAAACTGGAAGCTGGGCAGCAATCATTCAGTTTCCACCCATAACTCTATAGCAGACAAAATGTGCATTAGCCCTGCGTCCGCCACAGTAGACAGTGCCCTCCCGTGGAAATAACGTTTTAGAAAATGTTCCCACAGGGACTCTGAAACCCGCCAGCTGTCAGTAGAGTTGGCTGAAATTCCGAAATACCACTGTGCATGACGAACACTTTATTACTAAATTGTAAAAACCTCTTCATATGTATCTTAAGAAGATGTCTGCTTCAAGACTCATAAAAGGAATAACCACACAACAAACAAAAACAGACAAATAGAAATTTAAAAAAGCATAAAGCAAACAAACAAGAGTGGGAGAATTTTGCCAACATAAAACCAGAAAAAATAGTTTTAAAGATATTTTCAGAGGACTCTAAGCCCACAACTGTGTAAGTCGCCTATACTCTTAGTATATATGAGTGGTTAATGTTATTCATTAAAATAAATGGAAAACTGTGAAATGAAAGACAAATCCAATAAAGCTCATATTTTTATTAGTATCATATAGTCAGTACACGCAGGAATTCCTTTCTCCTTGTCCGCCTACATAAATGTGCGATTCGAGCCTGGGACGGTTGACGCAGGCAGCACAGGACATGGCCTCCTGTTTTTCTTGGATAAACTGTTGCAAGATGCTTTCTCTGTCGTCATTTAATTGTAAGTGTTCTTTCTGTGGTAACTAACTCAGTTTTCCATATTTAACTAAAGCATGTAAAAGTTTTTACTGGCCAATGATTATGGCTTTGTTAGTCTTGTGTTCTGGTTAATTAGTTTTTCATTGTAGTTTTATGTGTGTGTGTGTGTGTTACGTTAAAAATGTTTCTTATATAACCCCCAGCACCTTGCACTGTGCCTGGCATTCAGTAGAAATAGATTTAGTGATAGTATTGTGTTGAGTCCTGTGGGGTATAGAAGATACAATGGACTTTAAGAGACTTTTCATGTATTATTAGGTTTAAAAACAATTATCCTCTTTTCCTGGAGTTGGGATCTGACAGGTTTCGGCAGCTGTAGTGAGGAACCAGATCTGCCATTTGACATCGCTCGCAGTTTTGAGTGTCCACAGCTTTGATCAGTATCTGTCATGTTCTCATGAAGATCACTGACGTGTAGCCCACATTTCCCAGGCCCCCCAGCAGAGAAAGGAATGACCCTAGGGGCCAGAATGGTGTAACATTGGCTCAGGTCTTACCCCTGAAACTCCAGCTGTCAGAATCCTTTCCTTCCTCGATGGCAGGGATGGGGGTTGGTACTCATGGACTTGCAGATAGTAAGTTCATTCTTCCCGAATTGCCCTGTGCTCTTTCATGTTCTGTGAGCCATGTGGCTCCTCCATTGCTGTTCTGATATTCCACAGTCGCAGCTGCTGCTTGTATGGTCTCCTCATGTGAGCAGCTGGGACAAATCATATTTTCCAAAAATGACCACATCAGTATTTGTAGATCTACATAATCCTTCAGAACCTGAGAGATTCTTTTATCAAAAGATCAAGTCTAATTCCCCTTCCCTGGAATATGGGTGAGCCTTTGTGGCTGCCTCCATGAATAGGAATGTGAAGGAAAGGATACTGCACGACACGTGAGGCTAGGTCACAAAAAGGAATAAGGCTTCTAGCTCATTCCCTCTTCCTTCTGGGACATGTGTGCTGGAAGCCCTGAGCCAATGTGTAAGAAGTCCAGCTGTACTGAAGCTGCCATGCTGCAGAGACCACACAGAGACAAAGATTCCCTAGTTCCAGTTCCCAATTGCTTGAGTCCTCCCAGAATCAGCTGCCAGACATGTGAGTAGAAATGATTTCGGTCTTCAGCCTTTGTGCTGTCCCAGCTGACACCAAATAGAGCAAAGGTGTTTTTCCATCAAGCCCAGTCCATATTGCAGATTTGTGAGAAAACATAAATATTGCTGCTTTAAGCCAGGAGGTGCAGGGTAATTTTTTATATGGCAATGACAACTGAGACATCACCCTTATGGTATCATCACCTTGCTTCTTGTGAGACTGTTGCTTTTCTTCTATAACAGTTGCTGAGCAGAATTAAGGAAAGGTCCCTGCTCTGACCAGTGTCAAAATTCCTTTACCAAACCACAAAACACAAACAGAGGCATTTAACTCTTACAATCTAAAATATTATAGCTTCTTATAATGTCTCTGACGGTTATACTTTTTATTCAGTTGACTGCAGTTTGTTACAGTTACTCTGCCCACAAAATGTAGTGCAAGTGCCCTTGTGATCATGTTAGGAGACATCTATTCAAGGGACACCTTGATAGCATTGTTGTCAAATCATGCTTCCCCACCAATGCTGTGGATGAAGCTGGTGCACCGCAACCCTATAGCTCCAAGTTAACTTGCTTCCCCCACCTGAAACATTGTGCACGAGTCAAAAGCTTGTCTGGTCAGGTTTAAAGTATCCTGCCCCTCTCCTAGGACTTTTTGAACTGACAAACATATAGGAGCTATGAAAACTCTGTGACTTACACACAGTAGGCACCTGGTATTTTAAGCTCTCTTCCTGGGATCTTCACCATCAATAAGAGTATTGAATAGATCAGGACTGAGAACATAGTTCTGTTTTGTGCCAGCAGAGACATCTTCCTTCCAGGCTGACATTGATCCGTTAATCAACAGCATGTTCAACTGTAATTAGTGACTTACGAATCCAACCATATGCCTTCATTTTGTCCCCAGGGATATCACGAGATGAATCATCAAACACTTAGCTGAAAACCTTGTCTATCACATTTCTTTCTCTCCCAGTTTAATGACCTAATTGATGTAAAAGACAGAAGGTTTAATCACATGACTTGTTCCTAATCACCTAGTTTGACTCCTTGCAATGGTTTCCACAACTGTTATTAATTCTTAGGCACCATCCTTTATTTTTAATTTGATTTTATTATTGTTATTGGCAGAATCAAGCTTGAAATCAAAAATCTAGCCCAAGTGGAATCTACCTTCTCTACGTTAGAATTAAGGGAGAATAAGAGAGAAAGGCTGATAGTTAAGATGCATTAGCATTTGGGTTTGCATTGAAAATTATCATCATTGTTGTTTTACTTAATAGCTTGATTTTTAGTGGCAATAACCAGAAAATGACTTAAAAAAATAGGAGCATTAGAGCTGGTTTTACAGTTCTCACAGCATTATTTTAGTGCCACCTGGAGACAACATCACGCATTGCAGAGGAAAATACGAGGAAAAAAAATCATAAACTTCCCAAACCTCAAGGAAGCAATACAGATTATAACTTGCTCTTTTTTGCCTGTCTGTACCCAGAGAGGCATCACATTTGTAAATGTTCAATCATCCAACAACCTTATAAAATATGTACTGTTACAATCACCATTTTACAGATGGAGAAACTGAGCCACAGCAAGTAAGCGGTAGAACAGGAATTTGAATCTCATCAGTCTGATTCTAGGGCATATACATTTTAACCACTAAGGCATATAAAACCTCCCATTTTGCTTCTATATTCTGTCAGAAAATGACATTTTCAGTATCAAGGGTAGAATGAACATCAGTACGAGGAAATCGAAGCCCAAGAAGGAAGAGGCGATTGATTATAGGAAACACTTGCAGACTCCGAAGGAAGTCATGTCTTTGGGATTGGATACAATCCAAGAATACTGAGAGAATACAGAGGTTACTAAACATGTCTGTGGTTTTAAGGCACTGTGGAGGAGAGAGAGGCTGACAGATGGGAGATGGGCAGTTTTTCTGGAAGGTAAGACTATGACAGGCAATGCAAGCATCCTTTCTAAGTACATAGATATGGAAGTGCTGATTCCTAGGCCCCCATATGGGTTCGCTAAGAATAAGTCAAGTCAGACACACCTCATTTTCTAACAGGCTGCTGTCTGATGGGATTTTATCAAGGCCCCTCAGCATATCCTTGTGGAAAAGATGAAGAAATATGGCTACACATAAAATTGGTTATTTTCATGGAGGTTGACATGACTGTACCCTGATGTTCTGATGGTTGTCAATTCGAAGGAAGCTTTTAGTGGCAAAATCTGAGAGTTGGCTTCAATTCTTTGGTCAGCCTTTTATTCACTGTTGAGATGAAAATCTTATGTGTCAGTCAATACACTGTGGAGATAACATCAAGTGGAGAGGCACAGACAACTGGAGGATCCCAAAACATCATAATAGCCTGCGCCACTGAGCTGATTGAATAAGAGGTAACTGAATAGAAATGAATATGAGGCCCTTCATCCCCAAATACTAGCCAACTTCTGTGTTGAGGAGTGACCTGGTACAGCCTGGGTGAGACCTTTTAGAGTAGTGCAATCAACAAAAATATAATGTGAACTACATATGCAATTAATTTAAAATTTTCTAGTAGTCACATTCTAAAAAGTAAAAAAAAAAAACTCACATGAATTTCAATAATATATTTTATTTTTAATATTTTATTTTACCAAATATACTCAAAATTTTATCATTTAAACATATAATCAATATAAAAATCATTGAAATGTTTTACATTCTTCTTTATACTAAGTCTTCAAACTTCAGTGTGTATTTTATACTTCATAGCACCTCTCAATTTGTATGAACCAAATTTCAAGTGTTCAATAGCCACATGTGGTTACTGAACTGAACAAGTTTTAGAGGGTTTCCACTGACACTCAGCTGTGATGAGACAGACCCTCAATTATGTTGTTCTCAGGCTGGGTGCATAAATAGAGGGACTGTGCCTAAAGTTATACCACTCAGCAGGATTTAACTCTTTTAATGGAAAAAGCAAGGATCTGGGCTCTTTGACATATAAAATCACCACTCGCGCTGCCTGTGACCTGTGTCCAACCACTGATTATGAGTGCTGGGACAATTTCAGTGACAAAATACTAAAATTTTAAATAAGTGAACACTTACCAAATGGTTTTTTCTTCTCTTGCTTATCTCCCAGTGTCTTTGGATAAGTCTTTTTGTTCATGGTACAAGTCATTATTAGAACTGGTAGCTTATCTTCTTTCAAGGAATAGAACAAAATTCTCTATTTCCATTTCTAATAACATTCAATGCAACTTCTCAAATAGGTTTTAAGTTTCCACATCCTGTTCCCTTTTCAGTGATTTCTGGGCACTAACATCCATTCAGGAATCTAGCAATCTAACCAATAGTGAATGCAGCTGAGAAGTAGGAAGTAAACATAAGTGAACAAATTAAATGAATATCAAAAAAAGATGTTTAAAATGCACAAAGCTCAAACTAAAAAATATCACCCTTCATTACCTGCATTTTGCAGATCAGAAAACTGAGGTTCAGAAAGGTTAACTGGCTTCCCCAGTGTCCCAGAGATTAAGTCTGTTTGTCTGCCAAGCATCCTTTCTGCCTTATTACAAAGCTCCCTGGAATAACACTTTTCCTTGCAGGACTGAAGACACTACTATCTGTTCCCCCACCATCGTTACTTAACATCCTTCTTCCAATGTGTTTATTTTCTCTACTTGTGAATTCATGGTAGTTGAGTATATTCTATGGAGCATTGAGTATATTCTTTGGTTCTAATGCTGCTCCCACCACTTGTAAGATATGGGATGTAGCTTGATTTCCTTACCTGTAACTTGGGGAAAATAGACTCCCTTATCCATGTCAACTAGCTTATCCATGTAAAGCACTTAGAATAGAACCTGGCTCATAGTAGGCACTAATTCTTTCTTTTACTTAGTGGATAAGAGACCAAGTTTTCACTGTTCTTCACTTGCACTCTTCTGACACATGAAAGCTTCTGGCTTGAAGGGAACTTACGTATTGCCTACTGTAACCTTCCAGCCTAAGAACCTCTTCTGCAATACTCCTGGACAGACAGATATCTTTAGTTTATTTGGTGAGAGCTTGCTGCTTCAGGGACCACTACTCCACTTCTGGACAGCACTAATTTCTGGGAAAGAAGTTGTACCGTAGTGCAAAAAACTTGGGCTTCAGAGCCTGGTTTTATGATCTTCCCATCATCCTCCCTCCCCCCACCACCCCATTACTGTACTTTGTTGCAAGAAAATCTATGGAACTTTGATATAAATCTGTCCAAATTACAATGGGCCTCAGATAAAGTACTTACAGCTGACTAAAGCTCACAGAGTCCAATGATAAGAAGATATTCCTTTTTAACTCATTAAAGTATAGCAGTTGACCATGGATAAAAAGGAGTGACAAAGCCCCATTAATGTTCTTCTTTGTAGGCAGAGCATTATTTCTATGGGGTCTTTCTAGCCAAGACTAGTAACTCTAGCTCTTAGTATCATCACTGACTTTTGCAGACATCTTGGAAAAGTGAGTATTTGCAAGTGCAAATAATGATCAAGCATTCTCTTGGGTTCAGATTATGTGAGGGAAATATCATTTTTAAGAAATGTTCAACTATAGGCAATTCAATACATAATGAATCTCAAATGTACAAAAAGTCTACTAAACTTATGTATTTATGTGATTTCATTTGATTTCTAAGATAGTTTCAAATAGTAGCACTGGCTGCTGCTGGAACTATACTGATGGCTGGAAGGCAGCTCCACCACACTGCAACAGCAATTGTTAAATAGCACTGAAACATTCACTAGCAGAGATGAACGTACGTGAAAAGTAGAGTGTGAGGGGACTATATAATGTAAAAAAGTGAAGGAGGTTCAAAGTCAAATGTACTCAAGTCACATGCTGTTTGAATCAGGTGCCATTAGAGGAGGCAAATGGAATTTGCAACCCTACTTTAAATTCATTTTCTAGAGCCACTGGTAATCCTTGTTCCTAAACAAACCAAAGGCTTTCCAATCATAAGGTCAACTAAGATTATACACATGAAAAGTACCTTCTAAATAATAAAGCATTCATATCATGTTTTATTATTCCCAAATTAAATGAGAGGAAATATACTTTCTCAAGGACAATTACATCTTTGTGTAACCTTAATTCATGTATCCCAATCTCTATTCAGGTTCCTCGAGCTTCTTTCTAGAAGATGCCACTGCCATGTGTGTTTAACTGGGTTTGGGGACTGGATCTTTATCACTCTTTTGCATGCTTGTGCATCCAACTTGCCTGATGGGAGGAGGACAACCCAACCAGCTCACAGGAGAAAAGAAACAGGAGTCATGAAAAAAATAACAACAAAATGTATTTAAAAACAGACTTCTCCAGTTGGCATTTTGAATGAGATAGTTAACAATTAACTCCAATCCTCTATGTTGTGTTTCTTTTGCTCCTGGAGTCCTCTTGCAGCTTTAATTCTTGAAACTCAGGTGGCAGCACCAGACATTAAATCCCCAAAGGGAGAGGTATTAGTAAACCTTTTGCTGGTCATTCTTTTCTGAATGCACTGGGCAAATTCTTAAGCCCTCTTATTCATTTCATGACGATCATTAGAAAAAAAATTAAACCAAACTTGCATATTGAAAATAAAAACAAAAACACAGACAAAAAACCCTGCAGATAATAAATATCGCTGATTCACTCATTTTAAACAAAGTCCAATTTTATTCACTCTTAATATCCTTGCAGTCCATTGTATACCTTCTGCACAGATCCTTGTTTCAGTAGCTGTTTGATACCTGAAGAAAGAATGAACAAATGATTCTATTAACAAAAAAGTTACTTCCCCAGAGTTTAAAGAGCATGTTTCATGGAAGGCTCATAAAAAGCCTTATGGCAACCATAGATCCGAATTAAACAAATAATTACAAATCTCCAACTGGATCGCATGTAGATACCCCTCCCATACACATATGCATCCAAGACTATCCCTTGTCTCTTTCTCTCAGGCCCACATTCCACATACATAACCCCACAAAACCCTATGAAATGAAGAATGAGAAGAAGCAATAAAAAAGGAAAGAAACTCTTCGGCTAAGTCTTCATTCCTCCTTCTTTATCCTCTTTTCATCGCTCTCCTTTCTTTTCCCATTTAGGAGCCTCAGCTGGGCCCTCTTCCAAACCAGTCATCATAGATACCCACCCCTGAGCCTCTAGTCCTTCTATTATACCTCATCTTCCCTTTTGGAGTGTAGTCCAGCTCATTTGTTTTAAGTGATTCTGTTTCACTCCGCTACAACCTATCACTCCCTAGGTTTCAAAGCCCAACTTACACAACCTTTTGTAACAGTGACACAAGGATTTTTTTTAAAATTTCCTTTACAGAGAAAGGCAAGTTCATTCCTATCCTTGTTTTCTACTAGTATTAATGGTTGATATTTCCAATCACTGGAGGGTTTTGCATCTATTGCCACCCTCCTAACATACATCCAACAATAACCCCCCCCCCACACACACGGAAACACTCATTATAGTCCATACCTTCTCTTGCTTCCTCTGTTAACTGTTCTTTTGGAAAATCCACATCAAAAGTGATTATCAAAGAGCCCTTGATGTTGTTGTTGTCAAAGCTAGGGAGCCCTTCCCCCTTCTTCCATAGCTTTGCTCCCGGCCTGGTGATCTTATCCCGGGAGAGATGTACCTGGAAAGCAAAAGGGAACGGACTGGAATAGGTCTGGCACAAAGTACACCACGCAGCTTCTAGTGAGCAGCGGTGCACAAAACTAATGTCACAGCTTAGCAAAAGGAAAGGATGAAGAGGCAAAGGAACTGTATTAGGACAATGCAAGTCAAAGAAGAAAAGGTTTTTAAAAAAAGAAAAATCAAACACAGAAACAAGTAAAAAAAAAGTAAGGTTTTTGTCAGTAGAAACTACAGGAACAGGACTGTTAAAGCCTGTGCCACCAACTCTGAGTAGCTGACAGGTCTGTGGCACTGTTACTGCTGGACGTTCAGCAGCAGAGTGAGGAGAGAAGGCAGAACAAGACCAAGAAAGGAGTCCCTGTGGTTCTAAATGATTGAGGCAGCTGGTATAATCTCAAAACTACCCATATGAAGGCTTTTAAAAGACAGAAAACAGGAAAATTGGTCTGTTTACCTTGTGACCATCCAAGTGAGTAATGTCCATCTCAAAGCCAACAAGAGACTCAACTAGTGAGATTGTCACATTTGTGTACAAATCATCTCCTCTCCTTTCAAATATTGGGTGCCTAAAAACAGACCAACGTAAAAATTGTTAATTTCCATCTCTCTTTGAGAACAGTTCAAAAAGTTGTTAGAAAAATCTGAGATAAAGATGAACACTACTCTTTCAAACAATAAGCATTTATCAGACATGCTTTTGTGTATAGTATTAACTGAGACTATAAAGTTGTGTAAGTCTCATTAAATGCTACTCTTAAGGAGCTTACAATCAACAAAAGCCAAAGTACATAAGTAAAACTTAGTCATCAGATTGTGGAAAAGAAAGAAAGACAACTTCTAGCAGAAGTTGGGGAGACAAGCATCTGAAACAGATCTGTGGAGATTTCCTGTGCTGTTTCTGAAGGCCAAGTCAGCTCTGGAGATGTAGATAAGGCAGGTGTGAGGAAGGGGGGAATAAGGTGAAAGAGAATTCTGGCAAAGGCAATGACTTGAGAAGGAACCAGATTTATTAAGGGAACAGCACATATTCCATTTTCTCTGGGAAGTGATGAGAAAGACAAGGTAGGTAAGGAAAGCTGGGGAAAAAATTGTTGAGATTAAACAGTAAGGTGAGTGAAAAGTCCTAGGCAGTGGGGGGCCATTTTTCCATATTTCAATAGGAACCTGCTTCAGTGAATCCTTAGGTATCACCTGTTTCCAAAGTGGTAACAGGAGAGAAATAATAAACAAGAAAGCCCAAGCCCCAGGTAAAACTGTCTAAGCAGCACTTCATGCTGAAGAGAAGCTCACAAAAGCTCTGATCATAGAAGCTGCATAGTATATAACAGAACGTCCTTTCTATGGAAAAGTCCCTCATTCTTATATGGTGTCACAGTTCCTCAGCTAAAATCTTAGCTCTTCTTGACTCCCTATCTGGTCTGCTTCTCTTTTATAACTTCTTACTTGTCTTATCAAATCTTTCCTTTCAACATCTTTTGGATTTGTGAGTCTTAAGTAAGTAACTGGGGCTCAATCCTAGGGCCCAACCCCAAATTTTCAGTAGTATAATTGAAAAGTTACAAATAATTGTTTAGGGTATTAAGAACATGAAACAGAAAAATGTCTGTAAGTGCTCTCTGGTGGCTACCCACATCTCTATAATCGACTCACCTGAAAAGCTGGGGCTAAAGAGAAGGCCTCTAAAATTAGAGTACTTACTTGACAACTTTGATTCGGAACCGTAAATCTCCAGGCTCCCCATCCACATGAGGTTCACCTAGTCAGAGCAGATTACAGCATACTGTAAATCACACAAGTCAAACATCACAAATCTACTTAGCAACTGAGATAATTTTTTAAAGCCACTACCTTAGGCATTGACTCTGTCAAGTCTATCTGTGAGGGCAGTGTCTATGCCTGGTTCTATCAAGTTTCAGGTTATTAGTGAAGATCACCTGTTCCTTGGGTACAGCAATAAATACCTTGACCTATTTCCTAAACAAAAGAATGATTCAGTGGTTTCCTGAACCTGAACTCTTAAAGCTTTTTCTTTTCCTTTAGAATTTTAAATTTAAGTCCAAAGGTGAGGTCTGAGAGCATTTTATTAATGCCAACTAGAGCTACATTATCTTCTTTCATCACTTAAAATTAATCCATTAAGATCAGGACACCCTAAATGTTGATAAAATTTAAAACTTAGGCTACCTGACAATAACTTTTGGCCATGATATTCGAAGGATAAACGGTAATGCCACTGCTTCTTCAAGTGACTAACCATGATAGTAATAAAAAACATTCTGTATCTTAAAACTGGCTGAAGAGTATTAGAAATTATATATGCATTTACTATGTGGCCATTAAGACCTGGTAAGGTAGGAGTGAAAGGTATTCATAAGCAAGCAGAGGGCAAAAAGCTATAAAAATAAAACATCAAATATCAGTATTTCACCTTCTCCAATAAACGGGTACTCCATGCCGTCTCTCACCCCAGGTTCAATTTCTACCTCGAGCGTTCGTTCTTCATTCACTAGTCTGAGAAAAAGAGGATCAAAAAAGAAAACAAAAATGAAAACACAAACAAAATCCTAGATACAGATAGTAGTTAAAGTTTTATGTATTTTTGGCCGGGCGCGGTGGCTCACACCTGTAATCCTAGCACTCTGGGAGGCCCAGGCGGGCGGATTGCTCAAGGTCAGGAGTTCGAAACCAGCCTGAGCAAGAGGGAGACCTCGTCTCTACTATAAATAGAAAGAAATTAATTGGCCAACTAAAAATATATAGAAAAAATTAGCCGGGCATGGTGGTACATGCTTGTAGTCCCAGCTACTTGGGAGGCTGAGGCA
>CAUYRT010016007.1:0-14165 GCA_963574885.1 Lepilemur ruficaudatus | reverse complement strand
GAAAGAGGAAACGGAACTGTCTTGTGTGTAGATAGATGAGAGACTGAATTTCTCAACTCAGAAGACATTTTACCCCTCCCAACCAAATGGCAGCCCTGGGTGACCAGGATCCTGAGTGGGAGTTGCCTGGGGTGATTCTCCAAGTGTGAGTGGCCTTATCAGGAACCCCAAATCCATTAATTAACAGAAGGCTCATCCAGGAAACACACAAAAGAGCTTATCACTCTTAGGTACTGTCTTAGGTACTAGAGTCCAAAGCAGAAACTGAGACACATAAGATGGTGGGCCCAACTCAGTGGTGAAACATTGATTAGCCCCGCCCATAATGAGCCCACTCTGATCCATGACACCTAACCCTAGAGTATGGTTTGGTTGTTTCCTTTAAAGAAAAATGGAAAATAATTCTTTAAAAATGAGGAAAGATATGCAGAATGACCCCCTTCAGGCACCCCAGTTGGGTTGTGGTACTTCTACTTGCAAGTATTTTTGTAAATGAGAAGGTTCAAAGACATGCCAGGTTTTCTAGGCTCCAGCTGGTTATAGCCAATCCTGTGCACAAGTGTTTATGGAAGGTCAAATTACATCATGGAACATTCTGAACTCAAATGATGGACCTACCACTATAAAATCAAAATGTCTCTCATGCTATTTCTCTTTTCTGAATCCTCTAAAACCTGCTAACTTTTTCTATTCATGATGGGATAACTCATTGTTTATGGTATTTACAATTGAAAGTCTACCTGGAGATCCTGCTGCCACTTGTACCTCAAATGCAAACATTCAAAACTAATTTTGAACTGAAGAACAAAAAGGATAAGAGAGATTTTCTTCAAAACTAAACTGCCTCGGGTGGGACATGCTTGAAAATAGTTGGGGAGCGGAATTAGGGGTCTCAATAGGGGAAAGGAATTCCTCAAAAACTGATTTATGTGATTAACAGTTTACCTAGGTAAATTCACTGAAAATCATTTAATTGTACACTTAAAGTGGAGTAAAGGCATGATATGTAAAGTATACTTCAATAAAGGGAAAAAAATGGTGATAATATCTTCAGAGAGGGCCTACTAGGCCACTTTATATAAAATAAATCCTTATTTATTTTTCTGTTTGTTCCTGTTTGTTTCCTTTATGGCTGCAGTCCCCAACCCCTGAGCCAGGTACTGGTACTGCACAGCAGAAGGTGAGCAGCAGGCTAACATGCGAAGCTTCATCTGCATTTACAGCAGCTCCCCATGGCTCACATCACCGCATAAGCTCCGCCTCCTGTCAGATCAGCAGTGGCATTAGATTCTCATAGAAGTGTGAACCCTACTGTAAACTATGCATGCGAGAGATCTAGTTTGTGCACTTCTTATGAAAATCTAATGCCTGATGATCTGAGGCAGAGCTGAGGCTGTGATACTAGTGCTGGGGAGCAGTTGGAAATACAGATTATCATTAGCAGAAAGGTTTGACTGCCTAATAAATGTAATGTGCTGAATCATCCTGAAACCATCCTCCCTACCCCTGAGCCCCAGCTCCTACCCTCCCAGGTCCCAGTCCATGGAAAAATTGTCTTCTATGAAACTGGTCCCTCATGCTAACAACGCTGGGGACTGCTGTTTTATGGTACTTAATCCTTTGTCATTCTTAATTAGTGCTTTTTGTTTATTTCTAACACTTTCTTCTTCACTGGACTACAATCTCCATGAAGAGTCCATATCACTCTAATTAATATTTTTTAATCTTTAAAATTTAGCACAATGTCAATAACATAGTAGAAATTCATTGTGTTGAATTAATGAATTAAGAAAAGAAAAAACATCCATCAAATTGGCATTAGAGGGTTTTAAGAGAGACGTGAGATTCATCAAAAAAAAAAAAGAGGTGGAAGGGTGTTATACAGTACTTGATTTACTCAAACATATTGAAACAATATACTTTTGAGAAAGTGTTTGAGATGATTTAGTAATAGATATAAAGAAAACAAGTAAAAATCAAAAATTGATTCCCATAAACTCAAGGAAAAGTAAAAATTTTGTATAAGAACAGAAAAACAGTCAATACATAGCTCAGCTTTGAATCATATTTATAGAGGCCTAATAATGTAAATAATTAGGTCTTTATAATATAATAATTACACTTATATGCAATGTAAATGTAAATAAAACTATAAATATTGAATCAATAACCAAAAATAAAAAAACTGTATTGAGATGAGAAAGGGCATTGGCAGGATATGATTGTAAGAGTACTAAATTTCTATGTCCTATAGGAAAGCTCAAAAGTTAATATGTACAACTAATTTTTAAAAATCAACAGAAAACACATTACTCAGGAATTCACAGCAAATATGTGAAGAAAAAGAGTCAAACGTGGTTATCTCCAGGAAACGAAGGGGAGTATGGGGAGGAAGAGTGCAGAGCAAGGGAACAAATAGCTTTTGTTTATTACTGGAAGCTTTACAGAATTATGGCCATTTAGAAATCATTTATATATGTAACTAATAAAATATTAAGGTCATAACAAAATTTTTAAAACATATTATATAATCACTTATGCACGTATTTTGGCCAAAAGATCTTCTTAACTTCCCACTACTATGTGAGCAAATATAAATCTTAAAATGTCTGTTTTACTTTCCCCGTCATCAGTTACGGCCACCCCTCTCCAAACATACCATGCTCTTTCATGATTTCCTACTGCTAATAACATGCTTTTCCTCTCTTGTGTTCTACCCTAATGCACCCATTGAAAAACTCCTACTCAGTTGTGAAGACCCAGCCTAGAAGCTACTTCTTGATGTTTTCCTTCCCTCCTCCCTGGCAATTGCTCCTGTCAAGGAGATGATAAATGCAAATTTATCACCCTTATAGGACAAACAATGCAAACGGCATTCCTACTGACAGATTGAAAAACATCCTTTTTGTTGGTAAAACCAGTACTTTTTTTCTTAAATAAAGGAACTGAGTTTTGTTTGCTAAGACTTAAAAGAATTCTCATTTTCTGAATATTTCAATTTTAAATCTTTTTACTTTCCCACCTCAATGTATTCCATACCAGTGATAATTCCTTTCATTGATCACAGCCTAATATCTTATTTAGAAGCACATTTATCATGATAACTAACAAAAAAAAACCATGTTATTTAAAATTCAGCCTATTTTCATTCTTAGCCTGCTGATTCTGAATGTTAATGTACTTTATTGGGTCCTCCAAATGACTTTGTTTTAGTAATGTGTTGATGACAGCTATTTGCTGGTTCAAATTTAAATTTTCTTTGCCTGGGCTGTTTAAATTATAATTGGCACTGACAGCCAGTGGTCACAAAGAGACCATAGTTACAGAATGTGTATTCTTAGCAACAGAAAAATAAGGGGGAGAAAAAATCATTACAGCAGAAACACCAGGGAACAGACTTATTATGGTCTAATGAACATCTAGAATATGCATTTAACACAACAAAAATTATATCTTGTCTCAATAACTGTAGTCATCAATCTCATTACTCCTACTGGTAAGATGATGGTTAAAAACTGCAATAATAATAGCAAACTCTGAGATGTAATTCTTATTCGTGATTATCTAAACAGCGTTTATTGTTTTTGTTTTTGTGCATACGGATTTTGGCAACACTCACTAAGCACCCACACTGCTCTGAATATTTTATATAAAATAAATTTCTGCTATTGCAGTAGAAACTATCAAGTTTTCTGTTTCCTCTGTCTTTGCCACATATATTTATGTTATGCCATTGGTCATTGCAGCACTAAAGAATCTGCTATATCTTCATATAGCCAATCAGCTATCTAGCATCAAAATTGCTCTTTTCACTTTTAAGTGATTCAGATAAATTTAATGGTCACTACACACTGAGATAAAAATTCTTTAACTCTTGTGAAAATAAAATAAACTCTGATGAGTGTTTAGGCCACAGTTATGCCTTTATATTACAAACCATCAAACAACTCTCCCAGTTCCATGTTCTCAGTTGCCAAAACACACCTTTCTCCAATATTTGTCTGTGCTTTTGCCGACTCCAAATTACACATCAATTCCAGTGAGAATTTACCATATTTGCATTCAGAGTGAAGACAGATATACTTTAGCAAAATAAACCCAGCAAACTCCTAATAGAGAACAACAAATCCTTAGTACCCTGAAACGTCTAGCACAATGCAATAAATACCTGATAATAACTGTGGCAGTAGGTATCTGAAACATTACTGTAAGACGCATCTGCTAATAAGAATTTGGGGACTTGTTAAAATGATATTTCACAAGTAGGTATTTTTGCTTATTTTTCAAATAAATTTTATATCGAGAGGCATGGACATTGCTAAGGTCAATTCCTTGTAGAGTGAAATCACAATAAAGATTTTTGAACATGGGCCTAGTTATAAAGCCATTTCAGTGGGAATGTGGAAGGTATGTTTGACCAAAGACACCAACCAGGAGGAAACTTTAGAAGGCCAGGACTGAACGACTTCTGTTTCTAGGGCATAAGGTAAAGATTCTTGAGAGAGAGGCATACCCAGAGGTCACCTGCTTACAGATGTGGACATTAAGCTCTGGAAATAGTTAACCTGAAAGAAACAGGAAGATCTACTGAATGGCTAAATTTAGTGCCTGAAGCAGTTCCTCTCCTCCATCTAAACTTAAGCAACCCCTAGTAATTGCCATTTTAGTCTCCTACAGTCTTTCTAGGCCCCTGTACTTCAGTAAAATGCTTGAAAGAAGACTGGGTTGGATCTCCTTCCAGAGGATATGTTCACAAAGACCCTCTGTTCTCTGGTTTATTACTGAATATTAAAGGAACATGGATTCTTCATCTTGCTTAAGATAACAAGTGAGTTTATTTTATTGTGTTTCCTTTTAGTTAGCATTTTTAAGGCCCTAAAAGCTACTATTGCCATACATATAAAAGTGGTGTTTTGAACTGTGTTTACTTGAGCTTTTAAATGATTAAGACACTATTTTAGCATTATACATTTACTCCCTTTTAATAATATACTATTAGTATGTTTTGCTTCTACAAAAGCATCATTAGGTCAATGTACGGTTGTGTGGAAAGTTTAAGGGATATGGTACAGTAACTATAACATTTCAAACTTCAATCCTTTTTGGTAGGGCAGAATGAACAAAATTAGCAGCAGTGCAGCTGTATGTTTAGATATATTCTAAAATGCAAAGTCATAAATAAAATAATTTCACTACAACAAGAAATGAAAAAAACCATTGTTTTCAGAAGTCTGGGAATACACTCAAAGGAATAGCTGTCTCTTTAACTGCCCATGTTAGTGATAATATAGTCAGAAAATTTTCCAAGGAATTTATTACACTAAAATGTTATCCTTCTTTCTTCTTTCGCAGAGCATTACTTTAAAATAAACCATCCATTCTGAATTACAGGATAGGCTTTATTTCCTTTAATTCCATTTTGATGCTGTAATATTCAGAAAAATGGAAAGGGTAGTAGATGAAGTAGAGAAAGGATAAAAGAAAAATATCCCTCCCCATTATCTGCTTTTGACTAAGCGCTTAGTAGAGATTATGTACAATTAAGTTAGATCAGAGACTTTTTAAAGCAAAACTCAGATATTTTTAAGGTACATTTGAAATTGGTAATTTTTAAAAATCCTGATTTGCCTTGCTAAAATCATCTTTTCCCTTACATTTTTCCCACTGCACGTGTGTACACATACACACATGCACACACATTTGCAGAGCTTTAATTTGCCTTTCATAATATATTTTTAATTGACTATTATCTTAAATATAAGTACTTTTTTGAAGACATGTTTTTCAAACACATTCGTGTCCTATTTAAAAGAGAATCTCATCTGATTACACTCAAGCATTACTCAGGAGAATAACATCTCGTGAAAAATGATATTCCTATCCGAAAGAATAGCTTCAAACCAATTTACATTGGATCTCATCTATAATCGCGTAAGTTACAAGCATTATACCCCTGCGGGAGACCAGAGTACGCCACTGCAAAATATGAAAAATTGTTGAGCCTAAAACAAGCAGCAGCAGGTGCAGGAGAGCTCTAAAAGCAGCACCTAGATTTACAAAGCCGAGAGGTACCTTTCTTCCATTCACATACACACATACCAGGAAGATCAAAGGTTAACCACTGAAGACAACTTTAGACACTTATGGGCCTAGAGATGGTACCAGAGGAATCTGTATTAACAAGCTTTACTATCTAGCCTTTATCTGCCATTTCTTTGCCTTCCCCTAAGTTGCTACCCCTAGAGATGCAAAGTCTTTTTCCTTTGTCTTATCACTTCTCTAAAAATTTACTGTTCTTTGTCGAAGTTGCTATATACACTGAAACTCAAAGCCACTTCTTTGAGAACTTCTTATTCTCTGGGTGTCTCCCATGTATATATGAAATATACACGTTAATAAACTTCTGGTTTTTTTCTCTTTTTAAACTGCCTTTTGTTTGTTACAGGGGTGCTTTCCAACTGAGAACATGTTGTTGAAGAAAAAAAATAATTATTCTTCTCCTGCACCCCAACTTCTCTTCTACCTCCGGGTAATTCTATAAAGCAATAGCAAGGTGTTTGGAGGAGGACAAAAGTTAGTTTAGAAGGTTTCATAATTAACACATAACTCTGAGAGCTTATGTCATTTATAAAATGACAAAAGTAGACCATGAAAGTATCAACCATTGCCATGAAATTTTACTCTGTGAAGAAAGAAAAAATTCCACTTGGTTTATTCATTTAATTAAGATTCATTGAGCACTTACTATTTATCAGTTACTATGCTAGGCAAATGAGTAGAAAATGCACATAATAATATTTGGATCCCAAAAGGCCTGGGATTAAATTCTAATTCTCATATTTATTACGTGAGTAATTTATTACCTGAGTGTATAATAAAGACTTTAACTGGCTTTTGTACCCAGTTCCTGAGAGGTAACCTCTAAACCCTTGGAACTTTTTTTTTTTTTTTTTGAATTTTTTTTTTTTGAATTGGGGGAAAACTACAAAGCATTTACAGTACAATGTTTACAGTCACAATTTGTAGTGAGCTGATTTCCCAAAATATATTACCACTCAAGTTGTCTTATCTTGTTACATTCAAAAACCTACTCTGTCAAAGTAGTCCATATTAAAAACCATATTTGTCATAGAACCCAGATGACAAATATGGTTTTTAAAAAATATAATATCAGCAATCATCATCACATAGAACTTGAAATGGAAAAAAACAAATTTATAACAATGATAACATCTTAAGACACCTAGGAATAAATTTAACTAGAAAGGAACAGTATCCCTGTAAAAGAAGTTACTGAAGGGAATAAAACAAGACCAAAGAGAATAGGGAAGCATATTGTGTTACTCTATAGATAGACTCAATCTAATAAAAATATAATTTCTTCTCATATTAAGATAAAAACAACAAAAAAGTTTTATATGGAACTGTACAAAAAAATTAAAGTTTAAATGGAAGGATAAATGTGTGAATAATTCCATGAAAATTTTGATTTAAAAAAAAGATGTCACCAAAAATGGTACAGTAGGGACCTCTAAAAACCCATCCCTCCACTAAAGTATTGATTAACCCAGCAAAAACAACAATAATAAACTTTTTCTCAACCCTGGAATCTAATTTTTAAAACTTACAATAACCAGGGTAGTGTTTAATGAAGAAAGAAGCTAGTAAATTTTGGTAAAAGTTTTGTGCCATTTTTACTAAAACACCTACCATCCCCAACTTGGAGGCAGCAATGGGGGGAGCAGCCCACATTCCTAGTGTAGCTTGTTGGTGCCTGAGGGTGACATGTGGACCTTGTTCTCCAAGAACTGTGATTACATGTTTTGACTGGCCAATACACAGGAATTGAATTAATTGCATGACCAAGAGGAATTGGATTAGAGGATTATCTTTGTTTTGTCCTCCCTTGGAATTTTCTCAGAGTTGAAGTAGCCTCCTCAGCATTGTTTGCCAAATGCTGAACAGCATATTTGAGCAGGTAGAAGAAAGAATCAGTGAACTTAAAAAATATAACAATTGAAAGTATCAAGTCTGAGGAACAGAAAGTAAAAAGAATGAAGAGAAATGAACAGTGCCTCAGAGATGTTTGAGACACCATGTGTACCAACAGATTCATAATGGGGGTTCTGGAATAAGAAGAGAAAAAAGAAAGAGGCACAAAGTATATTTGAAGAAATGATGGCCAAAACCTTTCGTTTGACAAAATATATGAATCTACACATCCAAGAATCTCAAAGAACTTTAAGAAGAAAAAAATCAAAGAGATCCACACATAATCAAACTGTCAAAAGCTGAAGAGGAAGAGAGAATCTTGAAAGCAGTGAGGGAAGTGACTTGTCACATACAAGGGAGCCTCAATAAAATTAACATCCAGTTTTTCTCCAGAAACCATGGAGATTATAATGTAGTAGATGATATATTTAAAGTGCTAAAAGAAAAAAAAATGCCTGTCAACCAAGAGTTCTCCATCCTGCAAAACTATACTTCAAAAATGAAGGCAAAATTAAAACATTCTTAGATAAACAAAAGCTGAGGGAGTTTATTGCTTACCGACCTGCCCAACAAGAAATGCTAAAGGGAGTCATTCAGACTAGATAGCAATTTGAAGCCATATGAAGAAATAAAGAACACTGGTAAATGTAACTGCATAACTGAATGTAAAATCCAGTATTATGATACTTTTGTTTTGTAAGACCTATTTTTTCTATATAATTTAAAAGGCAAATGCATAAAACAAAAATTATGAATCTATGTTAGTGGACACATAAAATATAAAAAGTCATGACAATAACAACATAAAGGGGGAGGGATAAGGAGCTGCATAGAAACAGTTTTTTCTATTATTGAAGCTATGTTGTTATTAATTCAAACTAGTTTTCTATAAATTTAAGAAGTTAATTGTAACCCCCAGGGTAATCACTAAGAAGAAAATAACTAAAAAAAAAAATACAGAAAAAAAGGACAAGTATGAATCAAAATCATACACTACAAAAAAGTCAACTAAACACAAAAAAGGCAGTGATGAAGGAATTGAGAAACAAAAAAATGTATAAGACATATAGAAAACAAATAGCAAAATGGCAAATGTAGGTCCAGTAATTACAATTTGAAGGATTTGAGTGAGGGCAATGGGACATAATCTTGTCACATTTGGATATGTTGGTGTTTGAAGTTGTTTGTTGGGAGCATCAAGAGGAGAGATCCATTCAGCATCTGGGGCTCAGCTCTGAGAGCTAGAGATACAGAATTGGGAGCCATCAGCATATTAATCAAAGGTTCTGAACCCTGACTGCACATTAAATACTCTTTTAAAAAATACTCATGCCTGGGTCACCCATTTCCCACCACCTCCCCCGCCCCCAATTTAACATTTTAAAATTGCTATCCAGGTGAATCTAACATGTAGCCAGAATTGAGTGCCATCATTATAAGTGGTTAACTGGAGCTGTCAGGAATGGATGTGATCATCAGGGAGCGTGCAAAGAAATCAGGAAAACTAGAGAGGAAATTTTAACTTAGGATGGAAAAGGGTGTAGATCTCCACTGTCCAGTATAGTAGCCACTAGCCGCATGTGGCTATTCAAATTTAAATAAATGAAAATGAAATAAAATAAATTGCATTCCTCAGTTGTACAAGCCACATTTTAAGCACTTAATAACCACTTGGCTACCCTATGGGCTAGTATAAAACATGTTCATCATTGCAGAAAGTTTTATTGGACAGTGCTGGATGACCCAAATGTCTCTCCACCTCTAAAATGTCTATAATACAAGAGGATCTTTCAATTTTAGGGCAAAAATATGCAGTATCTATGTTAAAATTTGGGTACTTTCATTTGCATAATGTATTTTCTTGGCTACGGACATGTGGTGTTTTTATTTTTGTAAGCTCTTTTTTCCTACTTGTCTCTGATGTCCAGGGGAGTTTTGCAGAACCACTAGCAGCTGGATTAAATCAATACTTTTCATTTTCACTAGGGTGAAGACATGAGCAAAAAGTATATATTTGTCTTCCTCAAGTCACTCAGCTGTGTGGGGGAGTTTAAATCTGTTGCTCAACATTCATTATCACTTTGTCTGCATGATGTTCCTTGAAGTAGTCAAGGGAAAAGCAGAATGGAACACACTGATTACAGCAAATAATAGGCAGTGTAATTGGTTAAAAGTCTTGCATCTGATTACTAGTCTTGGGTGGCTTTCATCCCAGATCCCACAGGCCATGAGACATGAGTCTGTCCCCTTTCTGTCGCCCCTTCACTTTGGAATCTAAAGTGACAATGGTCACTTAGGAACTTACTGGCCAAACTTTCTTAAATAGGGCAGAGGGCCTTCTTTAAAAAATTTCTTTTTATGATACCAGAGAATCTGGGTGAAGGGTACATGGGAGTTTTTTTGTACTGTTTTTGCAACTTCTCTATGTCTCTGAAACTATTTCAAAATAAAAATTATAAAAAATTACTTAAACCAGCAAATAAATATAATACATACAAAACCAAACAATATAGCTTAGAATAAAGAAATCTTTCCAGTCTTTTTCATCCATGCATTTTTAAATGAGCTCATCCTTAGTGTACATTTTTTTCTATCAGTCTTCTTTACTAAATATTTTATAGGAATTTCCTACACATAATTATCTGTAATAACACTCTTTGATTTCCTGCCCTTCCTATACCAATTTCTCTTCTGGGGAAGAAGCTCTGCCAGGTGAGATGGAGACAATATGCTTCATATTATCATATGGTAAAATATCATATTAAATGGCTACATAATATTTCATTGGGTTAGGTCAAGTAGACCATAATGTACTTAACTAGTCTCCAGTTTGGGAACATTTAAGGTTTCTTTCATTTATCTCCACTGTTGTAAATGAAGCTAAGAGAGCTATTTCTGTACATAAAGACCTGTATATATATTCAGTTATTTACTTAGTATAACTTCCCAAAAGTCAAATTACTGGGTCAAAAACTGGGAGCATTTTTATTTATTTATTTATTTGTAGCAAAATGCTGTTTATTTTGAGCATGTGGGTGCAGATGGGTGGAGGCCAGAAAAGCCCTCCACCTCAGGAGCACTTTTAAAGCTCTCATTATATACTGCTGAACTTCTTTCTAAAATTGTTTTATTAATTTACCAGCAGTGGCTTTCTGATAGGAAAGAAAATATAACAGAAATCCCAGGAAACAGGAGTGCGTCTCAGTTTTCTCATCTACAATGTATGAGTGATAATCCACAGTCCGTTTCCACTCATATGTTCTAAGATTCTCTGATTCTGTAACAAATGGATAATGCGTCATGAATGACATACACAAGATGTTCTGACAGATATTGCTTCCGTCTTGTGAGGAAGAAAGATTGGGGAACTCTTCAACTGATGGCCAGGCACTTCCCATAGTCACAGAGAATCATCAAGGGCTATACAGGCATACCTCATTTTATTGTGCTTCACCTTGTTGTGCTTCAAAGAGATTGTGGGTTTTTTTTTTTTTTACAAATTGAAGATTTATGGCAACTATGTGTCAAGCAAGTCTATCTGTACCATTTTTCCAACAGCATGTGCTCACTCATGTTTCTTTGTCACATTTTGGTAATTCTCACAATACCTCAAACTTTTCCATTATTATTATATCTGTTAGGGTGATCTGTGGTCAGTGATCTTTGATGTTACTATGGTAATTGTTTTGGGATGCTATGAACCATGCCCATATAAGATAGCAAACTTAGTTGATAAATAGTGTGTGTGCTCTCACTGCTTCCCATCTCCCTCTCTTTGCTCAGGCCTTCTTATTCCTTGAGACACAACAATATTGAAATCAGCCCTTCAATGGCCTCTAAGTGTTCAAGTGAAAGGAAGAGTTGTACATCTCTTACTTTAAGTCAAAAGCTAAAAATGATTAAACTTAGCGAGGAAGACATGTTGAAAACTGAGATAGGCTGAAAGCTAGGCCTCTTGCACCAGTTAGCCAAGTTGTGAATGCGAAGGAAAGGTTCTTGGAGGAAATTAAAAGTGTTACTTCAGGGAACACACGAATGATGTGAAAGTCAAACAGCTTTATTGCTTATATGGAGAAAGTTTAAGTGGTCTGGATAGAAGATCAAACCAGCCAAAATATTACATTCCCTTAAGCCAGAGTCTAATCCAGAATAAGGCCCCAACTCTCTTCAATTCTATGAAGGCTGAGAGAGATGAGGAAGCTGCAGAAGAAAAGTTGAAAGCTCGCAGAGGTTGGTTCATGAGGTTTAAGGAAAGCAGCCATCTCCGTAACATAAAAGTGCAAGGTGAAGCAGCAAGTGCTGATGGAAAAGCTGTAGCAAGTTATTCAGAAGATCTAGCTAAGATCATTGATGAAGGTGGCTACACGAAGCAAGAGATTTTCAATGTAGACAAAAGAGCCTTGAATTGGAAGAAGATGCCATCTAGGACTTCATAGCTGGAGAGGAAAAGTCCATGCTTGGCTTCAAAGCTTCAAAGGATAGGCTGATTCTCTTGTTAGGGGCTAATGCCGCTGGTGACTTTAAGTTGAAGCCAGTGCTCATTTACCATTCTGAAAATTCTAGAGCCCTTAAGAATTATGCTAAATCTATTCTGCCTGTGCTCTACCAAGGAACAACAAAGCCTGGATGACAGCACATCTGCTTATAGTGTGATTTACTGAATATTTAAGCTCACTGTTGAGGCCTACTGCTCAGAAAATAAGATTCCTGTCAAAATATTATGGCTCATTGTCAATTTGCCTGGTCACCCAAGAGCTCTGATGGAGATTAATGTTGATTTCATGCCTGCTAATACAACATCCATTCTGCAGCCCATGGATCAAGGAGTAATAGCAATGTTCAAGTCTTATGATTTAAGAAATACATTTTGTAAGCCTATAGCTGCCATAGATAGTGATTCCTCTGACAGATCTAGACAAAATAAATTGAAAATCTCCTGGAAAGGAGTCATCATTCTAGATGCTGTTAAGAATGTGACTCATGGGAGGAAGTCAAAATATCACCATTAACAGGATTTTGGAAGAAGTTCATTCCAACCCTCATGGATGATTTTGAGGGGTTCAAGACTTCAGTGGAGAAAGAAACTGCAGATGTGATAGGAATAGCAAGAGAACTAGAATTAAAAGTGGAGCCTGAAGAAGTGAATGACTTGCTGCAAACTCATCATCAAAATTGAATGGATAAGGAGTTAATTCTTATGGATGAGCAAAAAAAGTGGTTTCTCAAGGTGGAAACTACTGCTGATGAAGATGCTGTGAACATTGTTGAAATGACAACAAAAAATTTAGAATATTACATAAACTTAGCTGACAAAGCAGTGGCAGGGTTTGAGAGGATTGGCTCCAATTTTGAAAGAAGTTCTAGTGTGGGTAAAATGCTATCAAACAGTATCCCATGCTACAGAGAAATCTTTCATGAAAAGAAAAATCCATTGATGAGGCCAACCTCATTTTTGTCTTATTTTAAGAAATTGCCATGGTCACCCCGATCTTCAGCAGCCACTACCCTGATCAATCAGCAGCCATCAACATTGAGGCAAGACCCTCCACCAGCAAAATCACTATGAGTCGCTGAAGGCTGAAATGATCATTAGCATTTTTTAGCAATAAAGTAATTTTAGTTAAGGTATGCAAATTGTATTTTTAGACATAATGTGATTGCACACTTAACAGACTACAGTATAGTGTAAAGATAACTTTTATATATACTGGGAAGCCAAAACATTTGTGTGAGTTGCTTTATTGCAATATTTGCTTTATTGCTGTGGTCTGGAACCAAATCACAGTATCTCCATAGTATGACCATATAAGTAAGCATTTGCCCATCCCTCTGCTTCAGAGCAGGACATTGTTAAGTAAGTTACACATTTTACCTGTTAATTTTTTCCCATTTCTAAAACATATATGGAGGATATCAGTGTCTTGAGCATAGCTGGCATTAAATAAAATTGTAAAGATTAGCTGGAGTTATTGGGGGATAGTTAGGAAAGGTATGTGGAAGAAGCAGAATCTGCACTGATTTTTTTTTTTCAGGTCTTTTTTTTTTTTTTATTGGGGGAAAACTACAAAGCATTTACAGTACAATGTTTACAGTCACAATTTG
Source organism: Lepilemur ruficaudatus (assembly GCA_963574885.1). Classification (NCBI taxonomy): domain Eukaryota; kingdom Metazoa; phylum Chordata; class Mammalia; order Primates; family Lepilemuridae; genus Lepilemur; species Lepilemur ruficaudatus. Next base: position 71 of record CAUYRT010016007.1, on the reverse strand, counting down.
TAGTGAGCTGATTTCCCAAAATATATTACCACTCAAGTTGACTTATCTTGTTACATTCAAAAATCTACTCT